>JAKZJZ010000446.1:0-49055 GCA_022702705.1 Papilionanthe hookeriana x Papilionanthe teres
TCCATTCTTCTTTTTGACTGGCACTACATTGGCTAGCCAAGTTGGGTATTGTTCTTCACGGACAAATTTGGAGTCTATTAGCTTTTTAACTTCGGCTATGAGTTCGATTTCTAGACGCATTCTTCTGGGACCTTGTCTGACTGGGACAGAAGTAGGATCCACTCCTAGCTTATGGACTGCCACCTCTGGAGATAAACCTGGCATCTCATCGTAGTTCCAAACAAAATAGTCTTTAAATTCCATTAATAACTTGATTATTTCTTCGGAGTCTTATTTATTGAGTAAGGAGCTAACAAAGGTAGGTCTAGGCTCTTCTCTAGTACCTAAGTTAACTTCCGTTAACTCATCTATTGTAGATTTAATTTCTTCTTCAAATTCTGGTGGAGCGTCTCCAATTTGTAAATCCTCAAATTCTTCTGTAGTTTCCATGCAGTTTTCATTAGACTTGCAAGTGACAACCACGCAAAATTCGGTATCGTCGACCGATCCTACTCGTGCCGAATCCGAGACCATGCTTTGAATTGGGTGGACGACCGGAGTTATTCCATAGTTTTTCAAAATGTTGTGATTGACCTTTTGTCCATTGTCGAGGTAAGAAACCACGCTGAATTAAATTTTGAACACAGGGAGAGTACCACTCAAAAGGTAATTCCATTAATTCTGATGAAGTGACTTCTTCAAATTGTACATTATTCTCAGTTTTGGAGGAAGTAGCACCACGGTAGAATTTGATTGGCTTTGCACCGTCGCTACGTACCTCTTTGACCACCATACCCTCGATCTTATTAGAATGGATCGGGGTCAGGGTCATAGTATGTACATAGTGGTTAATCTTCTCGTACATCGATTTGTATACTTCGTTCTTCTCATCTTCGAGAGAGATCTTAAATTGCGGCTTCTTCTGACTTATTGTCGCTGCTTCTTGTTTCGATCTCTTTTTCTTCTTCGAACTCGTCTTCCCAATCAACATTGATGGCTGGTTTCCTCTGTCCAACTGTCCTAACGTCCCTACCACGACCTCGTCCTTGGCCTCGACCTCGGATGCGAGCTGTGGAGAAACCTTCACCATCTCGCCGTAAGGGAGTGGTGAGTGACTGTTGGACTAGAACTTCAGGTTCTTCGTTGTCCCGAACTTTCTTTGTTTCATTTGTTATGGTATCTCTGGAGAAGATTGTTTTCTTCGGTGGTGCATAATAAGTTGCGTCTTCATGGATTCCAATCTCATGTACGGAGAATGGTTGTAAGTCACCTTTGATGCACTGTTCCCCTCCATCTGATGTAGAGATGATGGTACCATCCTGTTTTCATGTATCCATGGTCGGCCCAGTAGAGCGTTGAACGACGTTTCTGAATCAATTATGTGAAATTTTGCGGTTGTCTTTGCTAAGTCACCGGTCTTCATTAGTAGTGTTATTGATCCGAGGGCTCTTTCTCCTTTCTGGTTGAATCCTCTTAATAACATTTTGTCGACTTCGAGCTCGCGAGCATCAATTTCCAAATATGCTTAGTGTTCGAAGACTCATTATATTAATTGATGCTCCCGGATCCACCAATACTCCGGAGAGTGTAAACTTCCCAATTGTAATCGAAATGTACAACGGTCGGTTGTGATCTCGCGTCCCAAGTAATAGGTCATTGTCCGTGAAGGTAACACCTCACTTGTTCCTTTAACGAACAAACCTCATCTAAGGAATCTCCGGCCATTCGAGCCAAGCAAATTTCCGGATCAAGTAAGGCCTTGATCAGAGCTTCTCTCATCTCCTTTGATAAGATGAGAGCGTCGTAGATGCTCAGTTTGGCCGGTAGTTTCCTAAGATGGGCTAGCACGTTGTAGTCCACTTTATTTCCATGTGTCTAGGCTTCTTCCCGAATGGGTATTTCTTCTGCCGGGGTTGGTTCTTCCTGAACAACCACCTGCTTTCCTTTGTCCTTTGGACCCATTCTCGGAGGTAGAACTCTTCCACTTCTTAAGTTAACTTCTGTAATTTCTTCTGAATCTAGTGTTGAGTTTGCTAGTGTTTCCTCTTGAATCGGAATGACAGGTTCTTCTGGATTAGCCTCGGAGTCTGAAGGCTCTAATTCTATTGTGACTGGAGCTCCTCGAAACTCGCAGATAGATTCGTTGCTTGTTGAACTCTCGTAACCTCCTTGATGGATGTCTTCTTCGTCATTGTGATTGTCGAGATTTTGTATGATTTGAGAATTGTCGTTGGTATCGAAATCGATGTCCGGATTGTCGCTAGTTACATAATCGTTAGAAACGATCAAACGTAGCCAACGCCATCACCCTTATCATTATAAGATCCCACCGAAGTGAGCATATAATCATACAGAGTCAGAGGTTCGAGGGATTTCTCCCCCGAATCCGAAACAACTATCCTAGGATAAGCAGCCCCTAGTCTAGCCTTAGGAGCCTCGGTCTTCTCTTCTTCATCAATTTTCTTCTTTTCTTTAATCGTCTCCTGTTGAGGTGGTTCTTCTATCGTAAGTGATAGTGCCGACTTGACAGGTTTCGAACTCTGAATTGTAGCTCGCACCGAAGCAGTTTGGATGCTGTCTAAAATCTTTTTTGAAGACCTTGTCCAAGCGGTAGTCCATCCATCATCAGTTGTATAGGGATCTATCGGAACAATGAGATCGACCGAGACAATATTGACGGAACCTCCTTTCCGGGGTTCTTTCATGTACTCCTTCGGGATTGTTATATTCCCTTTCCGAAGGTTGTCATCGAGCCAACTTTTGAAGGTAATGCAATCTTCTATCTTGTGCCCAAGCATCCGGTGGTAAGGGCAAAAGTTGGGATCACCTTTCTTGTTGACTTCTTCCGGTCTCTTAGGCTCCGGCAGTGGAAATCCGGAGTCTTCATCGGACTACGGAACATCTTCGGCACTACCTCATTCTTGAATGGATATTCCCCGCTCGAAGCTCCCTTAATGTACGTTGTGGACGAGGAGGTTGTTCATACCGTTGAGATGATCGATAGCTGGGTCGAGGTTGTTGATAATTCCGTTGAGGTTGCTTGCAGTCGTTCGACGATATTTGTATCGGTTGTATGCCTTTGTCGACTCGCTGCAACAATCCCGGATTTCTTTTCAAAAGTCTTCACAGGCTTTTGCTTATCTGTCTTGTCGGCGAAACTTAATTGCTTTGCCTCCTCTTGCAAGCTCCCGTCCTTGCTTAACAACTTCTCAAAAGTCTTAATAGTAAATCCCTTGAGGAGAAGTGCTATCGGGCCGTGAATGCTCTTAAGTAAGATGCCGACTGCATGCTGTTCTTGTAGTTGTGGTTCACACTTCATACTTAGGTTCCTCCATCGAAGTATGTAATCCACCAAAGTTTCGTTCGGCTTCTGCTTCTCTACCACTAAATCACCTATAGTGATGTGGTGTCCGAGCTCCGGCGAATCGCTTGATGAAGAGGTTTTCTAGTTCTGAGAACGTCTTCACCGAACCATTCGGTAATTCTGCATACCAATCAAAGGCGATTCCTGACAGGCTGCTGACGAACTGTCAGAAGAGTAATGCATCGCTCCCACCGGCATTGCAACAACTGGCACGAAAGTGTGAAACATGCTGTCGGGGGTTCCCGGTTCCATCAAAGGCCTTGAACAGAGGTGGTACGAAGCCTTTTGGGTATTGGACAGCGTCGAATTCTTCCGGGTAAGGTCTACCCGTCCTAATGGATGTCCCACTCTTTGATTGTGCTAAGGCTTCTCGCACCTGCTGTTCCACCAAGCTCTTGATATCTTTTTCTAGAATCATGCTTTGTGTTGTATCTTTCTTTAGCTGATCATCCTCGTTGACAGATGTAATCTCCTTTCCTCCGTCTACAATGTGAATGACCTCTAGGGGTGTTTCTCTTTGGGGTTGCACTTGACTCTGGAGAGTGGCTAGGGCTACAGCCATCTCTTCCATCCTCTGCGCCATTTGGGCGATCGTATCGTCTCTCTCTGAAGTCGCCTTCTCATTACTTCCGGCTCCTCTCTTCTCGCGGCTGCAGGGAGCACCTTGCGAAGCCGACGAAGCTCGGGTTTCGACCATGTTGATTTCTCGCATACTCATCGTCCATGAATTCCGATGAATCGATCTCGTCTCCGAATTTCTCTTCTCTTTCTTTTGCTAGTCGTCGAATATCAGTCCTCAACTTTTCCATAGCGTCCTCTAGCGGTCTTTTCTGTGCATCCTCACAGTTGTCGTGTGATATCTGCTGGGTTCTCTTCTCACGAGTTCCCTTTATTGCAGTGGCGCTTTCTTCAGATTCAAGTCTCCTGACGAGACTTTCTTTCTCAGGCTGTTGTTTCAATCTTAGTTGTCCAGTAGTGGGACGCCATACCATCCTTCTAACGGCGAAGGTGCAGGACCGGATGGTGCCGTCGCCTAAATGCTCGGAAGGTGGTATCCTCCCTAATCTATAACCCTGAAACAACGACAGGCGGACTAGCCTTCATCCTTTTATTTGGCTTTTCTGTAACGATGGCAGGTTCTACTCGTGGCCCAAGACGGGATTTGACTGGCACCCGCCCTATCCTTCTTAGAATCTCCGATACGGGGCATTTCTCTTTCTTTGCTAGCTTCTCGATCACAGTATGTAGTCGAGCAAATGGTGTGATCCTAGCCCTTTTCTTTCTGATGTCGTTGTAGTATGCTGGTCAAGGTAATGTAGAAACAATCCTGCGGACATTTTCCTCGTCAGCTGCGGCGAAAAAAGGATGGATTCTACTTCCTTCCAAAAGGGGTGTATCTTCAGGCAATGGTATGTATTCGGGTAGTGGTGTGTACTCGGGGATTTCGGGATTTCCTCCGGAAAGCAACTTCGAGCGGCTCCGGCCTTCCCGGAAATCTTCCTACTTCGTTCCTTCTTTGGGTCCGTGTTAGTGATGGAATTCTTGAGTCGGACCCGATTTCAAAACGAAGGTCTCACTCGGAAGGTCTCGTACCCTCCACGGTAACGGGTTCACCATAGTTCCGGATTTCCTTCCCCTTTAATTTGGCGAAGCCGGGGTAGGTGCGGAGACAACCGGACCAGCGGGGTAGCAACAACGGTCCTCTGCGGACGGCGAGTACTCCTCTCAGTTGGAATCTTTTGCAGGGGAGGAAACTCTTGGGTTGACCTAAGGTTGAACTCGATCAACGGCTTCTCAGCTTCAGATACTTTGTTTGTTAATGCGAAAAGGGAAACGTCGGTGATCTTGACATTTGTGTTCTCGAATCCTTGTCCAAACCGGATGATCCCATTGTCGGGCAGCTCATCCTTGTAAACAGCGAAGTCCAGTCCATTGGTGAAGGAGAAAATCAGCTTTGGGGCTTCCATTTCTGTAGGGTAGATTCTGGTTGTCAGTCCTAAGTTATGCTTCTTCTCATCAGGACGAAAAAAACGGAATCGAAAAGAGTCCGAACACTTTCTTGTTCATGTATTTATGAGAAGGAGTTATTTGTTAAAAGAGTCATTCATTAGAGGGTTTGTTTATTTAGAATGGAATGTTCAAAGGTGTAGAGAAGGTAATGAATCCGATTCAGAGTTGGAAAGGAAAAGAAAGTCTTATGCAAGACTTCTCGACTCGAAGGATTACTCCTAAACTAACACCTATTGGGGGTCCACCCCACCTCAGAAATGAGGTAAAAGGATCTCAGAACCTCTCTATTTAGGGGTGTCTAAACAGTGGCTCCTAAATCCGAGAGAATGTTGGCTATACTTGTTCAAGGTAGAAATGAACATAGTATTCCAATGGAAAGAATGGTAGCTTGATCTATAAGTGACATGGATACACCATCGATTTTTTGAAAGCAGAACTGTCTGATTAAAATGGAGAGAGGAATTGTCCCCAGCGGAGTCGCCAGAAATATGTCGGCATATTTTTCGGGTTGGGTGTTTTATTTTGAAAAGGGGGTCGCCTAACAGAAATTGAGCGACAAAATTTTAATTTAATTTAAATAAATAATTTGAAAAGTAGTATTTGATTTTTGTAAATAATTTTAAATTTGAAGATTTTAAGATATGAAATCAAACTGATCTCACATCCCAAATAGTTTATATAAACGAGCACCGCACCACAAACCGTGTATCTATCCCTAAGGATAGACACGCTGCTTGATGGTGGGGCTCAATTAAATAAACTAGAAGATTTGTGACATCCGTTTGATCTGCGAACCAATTTTATAAGCCAACAAATTCCCATGCTTAATATGAAAGCATTAAACAGGGTTTATATTACCTGGGTTCTTAAAATTCCCTATAAGGGCAAGCCCCTATAGTTAATTACATCTTAAGTGACGAGAATCACCTAAGAAAACTCTCGATAATAATCAGTAATTCTGCTCTCAAGAATCTCAAAGTTTAAGTTTTCAAGAGATTGAATTTTGGAATTTCAACAGGGAATGGATCAAATTTGGAACATTTTGTTTTGGGGATTCAAAGGAGGAAAGGTAGGAGAAATCACAGATTCGAAGCGAACTTCGGCAATTTCCCGACTATCCTATTGTTTGGCTTGAATTTAGGAAAGTCCTAATGTTTATTTAATGTTTTGATCTTGCCAATTTTAATTAATTTGGACTTATATTCGTATGATAAAATCATGCAAATAGCCTGGAAGATGTGAGGGTTTATGTCGTATCGGACGACTACCTCGGAATCCTAAGACCTATTAGGGCTTAATTTGCAATGCAAATGCCTAACAAAAGGTTGAGGATTTATGTTGCACTAGGCAAACTACCTCAAAGTCCTATGGCTTAGTTATTTAATTCTAAGAAAGTTTTGCTGAAGTAGACTCAGGTTTCTTGATGACGATGGCCATGCTGCCCACCATGCTCCGAGCTCCTTGTTGTTGCAGAGGTTTAGTTTTAGAAGTCATAAATCAGGAGATGAGAGAAGTGTTTTGTTTTAGAGAAAATCTTAATTTCCAAGTGTTTTTGTGTTTTAATTAAAACAAATCTTAAAGTTGATTATAACGACACCGGTTAAGATCCCACGGTTCCATCCTTCCGGCATCGTTATTTTTATCGGATTCACTTAGTCTAGATGAATTTGCTAAACTCAACTGAATGAGTTCCACACTTTCATTTAGACGGTGGGAAATCCCGTTAGCAACACGTAGGTTACATCATCCGAGGTATTCCCGATCATCCAACAAGACATTTTAATTTAGTTGTAATTGTAGTTTTGTGTTACGTTTGTGATTAAATTTTGAGTTGTTTTATATTTTGAAATGTTGTGGCGGCGAATTTTATCTTGTAATGACTTTTAACTTAGTTTTGGTTTCAGTTTTAGGGACTATCCTAAAGGTGTGGGTTTTCATGCAACAGTTGTTTATCATGCAAGAAAAGTAAGTGCGATGCGATTAAAGAAATTGCAATAATGTAAATTGCAATAAAATAAAAGCGTACCTGGAGGGTCTTCCCGTCATCCCAAGCTGCACTTAAACACAATTTAGAATATTTAAGCAAGTTCCTAGGTAAAGCTAAGGGAAGGGTTATGGTTTTCTACCAAATTCCTAATCCTATAGCTAGTCATTTCCTATGATGTCTAGGTTCTTTGTGTTTTGGTCTGAAGACGATTTTCTTCATCAAAGGACAATTAAGTTCAATTGTTCTTATAAATATCCTATCATATTGAGGAAGTGCTTAAGAAGAATCTTAAACATCTTTTCAATACTGATAGGATTGTTTTAAGTCCAAATGGATTTAATCAATCGAGTGAAGTAATCATCCGAGGTTTAGTTAAGTTTTGTTGTTATCTTACTCAGTGAACTAGGACATTTGAATGTCCTATAAGTGAAGTAACATTTCATTTAATGTTCTGTTTAGGAGTTATGATAATCAAAGTTTCGAGGGCAAATTGGTGTTCAAATGATTTAATTTAAGTTAATGGGTTTAAATTTGGAATAGAGTTCAAGTTGCTTTATATTTAATTTCTTTATGTTTTAGGTGATGTTATTTAATTCAATTTAATTTAACTTTAATTTAATTTAATTTGGTTTTAATTTTAATTTAATTTAATTTATTTAACTTATTTAATTTATTTAATTTATTTAATTTATTTAATTTATTTAATTTATTTAATTTGTTTAATTTGTTCAATTTGTTTGATTTAATTTAATTTAATCTTTAATTTAATTTTATTTTTAATTTTAATTTAATTGAAAATTTAAAAAGAGTTTAATAATTTAACTTTTTAATTTAATTTAATGATTAAGTCCTTTAACATTTTAAAACTTAAATTTGAATTATCACTTTAATCAAGAATTAAATATTATTGAGATGATTAATTTAGGGATCTTTAAATTAAAGAATAAATCTCTTCCTAACAATATCCCTATTTAATAATTCCAATTTTATTATTCTTCCAAATTTAATCAATTATTTAATTAAGGTTTATTTTAATTATCTTTAAATTGTTTAGTAGGTTTCTACCCTTTAATTATTTAAATTTCAATCATCCAAATCAGATTAAGATCATATATTTTATTTGTTAATTTTATTAAACCTAAAGTTTTAATTAAGGGTTAAAATTTTAATTACCATTTTGCCCTTTAAGCTTAATAATTCCATAACTCACTAAATTGAGCTCAAATAAATTTGAAATTTTTATGTGACTTCACTCATATGTCAATAAAGACATGAGAGGAGAAAATGTGATTTTTCTGTATTTAATTTATTTATATAATTATTTTTGGTAGAAAATAGGGATTTCCAAGAAAAATTTAATAATATGACCAAGGGAAAGTTTCTGTCCTTAAAAAAATTATGGAACATTCTTAATGACCAGAGGACCACTTGGACCAATTTTGGTGATTTTTTAAATTATATTATTTTTATTATAATTATTTTAAGTTTTGGAGTTTTAATTAATTTAAAAATAAAGTAAAGGTTGGAAAATGAAATTTATATTTTTCAAAAATCTCTCTGATATCAAGAAAATCAGAGAACTAATTTTTGCAATTTTCTGATTTTTCTTTGATTTATCATAATTATTTTAGTGAAAATGCTAGAAAATACATTTTTTTAATTTTAAAATTACCCTAGGGCTTTAAAAATTTAATATCTCATTACATAGACCTAAGAAAAATATGGGATTTGTTCCTAAGTGATTAAAATTCAAAATGTGACATTTTGGTGAATTTTATTATTTTTATGATTTTTATTATTTTTTAATTATTAAAATATTAAAATAATGCAAAAAAATTAAATTTTTTAGAAAATTGAAATTTTAATTTTCTTAAATTCCCCTGATATTAGAGAGGCTTCAAAACTAATTTGGTGAATTTTTGAAAGGTATTTTGAAAGTTATGAATTTTTAAAGTTTAAAATGGCTAAATGGCTCAATCAACCCATTTAGTAGGGCTAACCAAGTCTATTTGACTTCAAATTTTTATGGTGGGTTCCTCTGATCCTAAAAGTCAGTGGAGAATTAATTTCATGTCAATTTGATGTATGGTTAGCTCTAATTAATTAAGGAGCTATTTTGGGTGTTTAAGCCAATTAGGGTTATTTTAAATGAACTAATTCAAAACCTATTTTTCCTAGGATCCTCTGGTGATAAGAGATATCACCAAATTTTCCTAGAATTTATTTCACAACATGCTAATTATTGGATTTAAAATACTCAAAACAGTAACATGAATTTGAAAAATCAATAACTTCTCATAGGGATGGCCTCGACTTTGGAGAATTCGGGGAATGTTCCCAAATTCGGAGGCTTCAAAAGCCCTATGGTCTCATGCCATGGGGAATTTCCTATATGCTTGGAGAATTAAAACAATGCAGAAGGGAAATAAATCATTAAAAATAAAATACTTGATGAAATTAAATAATTTCTTTTCCACATTATTCTCTTCTGTTCACTGAGCAAGAGGGTATTTTTATTTTATTTTTCTGATTTTCCTACACAAAGTTATGGATTTTTGAAGTTTAGGGAATTAAATAAATAAAAAAATACCCTAATTTTCTATTTATCCACGCGGCGCCGCGTCAACCTCGGCAGCTCCGAAACGCCGCGTGGCGCTCTCCGATTCGACGCCGCCATCTGATTCAGAGCTCCGGGGCCCCGCTGTGTCGTTCCATTTCCTGATCCGGCGCGATCCTGGCCGTCCGTCCGCTCATGTATTAAATGAACGGCATCCGTTCATCGTCCCCAGGCGTCCTTACCCGAGAGCCGTCCATCTTCAAGGCCTAAGATCTCACTCGATACTTGACCAAATTTAACGTTCTTATGCTCTATGGATTAGTCTCGAGAAGACGAACACATCCATACGGTTTATGTGGCATGAAATTGACTCAATGAAAATGGAGAAAGTTCAGAAGCTCGGGAAGGAGAGTGAGGCCATACCTTTGCTCAGAGAAGTGTGGCTTCGATCTGAGGGTTGTGTCACCTTCGATTGGATCCCGCAAGCTCCAGATGAAGTCTCCTGGTCTGGTGAATTGCCTAGGTAGGATTTCGACCACAACCGATCACAAAGCTTGGAGGCTGGAACAACTGGGTGGCCTGGAGATGGGGCTTTCAGTGGGAAACTTCTCCTCTTGGTCCAGAGAAGGTGTAGGACCAGTCAATTTGAGAATTGGCTCACTATAACAAAGTGTCCTGGTTTTGGGTGAAATTTCAGTTGAGAAATTGGATTTCGTTGGTGGGGATTAGGGCAAATTGACATTGGGGATCAACTGCTCTAAGTATGGAGTAGGGTTTGGAACAATTTTGGCAGAGTTTCGGCAAGGTTTGTGCAACTCTCTTCTCATGGCCGTGAGGGGGTCGGGTTTAAATAGAGGTGGCTGGAGGGCCTCACAGGGATGGCCAAGGGTTGGGATCGAGCCTGCTCGGGCATGGGAAGAACATCCATGGTGGCCATTGGGCATGGGGCAGCTCAAGCAAGGTGGAATTCCAAAGTTCGGCTCCTCCCGAGGTCTCGGCCATGGTGTTTTCCGGCGACCTGTGCGGCCGGCCAGCAAGCATGGGTCACCTTCAGGTCCAGGTGGGTCAGGGCTGGAGGTTTGTGCAGTCAATTGGCCATGGACATGTGTAAAGGGTTTGAATCAAAAGGGTATGGGGTGTTGACCTCATTTTTGATGAGGTCTTCCTTTCTTCTTTTTAGTGCTTAGGATCTAGCCTTAGGCTTTTCCTTTGACTATCTTAGAGGACTAGAATTGGGACCCACCTTTTAGAAATTCAAACCACTTCTAAACTCCCCGCAAACTCCACAAACTTGACTATAGACCCCTAATCACCTAGAGGGTCGAAATCAAATGTGGAAGTTTAAAGGATGAGTTCCTATAGGATTCTTTGGCCTTAGGACCGCTCACAGGTGGCCCGGTCGCAGTGAAGGGGCCGACTTACACTACACTTACACACTCGCATTTCCACACACTTCCTAAAACTACACCCATACCCAACTTGACCTCCCGACTCATGTAGGTGACTCACATGGATGGTCCTTAACCCCTAAGCCCTTGCGCTAAGGGTTAGGAACAACATAGTGAATGCCTCAAATGAGTCCTCTCATGGCTCATATGGGCTTGAAATGGCCTCATGGCTCAACCAAAATGACTTCTTTCCACCAAAATTTACCCAATCTTCAATTTCCCAAATTTTCAATTTTTGACCCCTGGGCCCTACACCTACTAAACCTACCCAAAACCCTTGAAATTACCCAAATTTTTGCAAAATTTCCAAATTACCTAAAATTCTTCAAAATTATTACCAAACATTTCTACACCACTCAAATTGACCATCTATATCCAAAAATACCAAAAATTCCAAAAATACCTCTCAATACCCTCCAAATACCCAAAATACCCTTCTTGGCCTAAAAATCCAAAAATTCAGAAAATTCCCAGAAAATTCCAGAAAATCCCAAATATTCCCAATTTCATTTTGTCCAACTACACCATGGGCCAATTTTGTCAATTTACCCTACTTTTGTCAAAACCCCCAAATTGACCCATTTTAACCCTAAGTGAACCCAATGTCAAACCAAACCTACCCAATTGACCCCAATTTTGGTCCAATTCAATTCTAAACTTCAATTCAACATTCCCAATACCAATTTAGACCAAATCCAAGTCCAATTTGATTGACATTTGGATCCAATCTCACTTTTGGCCTTAAAGCCCAAATTTGGACCCATGACCCAAACTTAACCCAAACTCACCCAATTCAACTCCAATTAACCTCAAATCTTTTCTAAATCTTCCTTAGCATCCCCACAAACAAAACCCTAACATGATTTGCCCAAAATTTAGACCCAAACCCCACTCAAACTCAATCCAAGGTCAAAAGGCCCATTTTTGACCTAAACCCAAACCTAACCCAAATTCAACCCAATTCAAATCCAAACTACCCCAAATTTGCTTCAAATCACTCATGACACATCCATGAGCTAAACCCAAAAATTATTTGGCCCAACCTCTTTACAAAATTCCCATCCATAAATTCATTTTTAAACTTAAGGGCCCATTCCTTAAACCATTTTAAAAGCCCACTTCCACCAAATCCAAAGCCCCAAAAAAATTCTTCCAAAGCCCATATGACATTTCCCCTCATCATATTTTCAATTAAAATCATCCCTAAGTCCTAAACCAATGATCAAATATTTCTAAATGAAGCTTCATCCAAATTTCCACCAAATTATCCAAAATCCTTAAAATCCATTTTTATGAAATTGACCAAACCTTTTCCCAAGCCAAATGGAGCCATGGAGCCATGCACAAGCCATATGTAAGCCATGAGAGCCTCTTTACATGTCACCATGCCATTTTGGGCAAAAGGAGGAGGCTCTTTCCTTAATTCCTAAAGGTGATTAACCACTTCCATGATTCCACTAAACCATGCTTAAGCTCTAATCGTGCTTGGATGGTGACTTGACCCTACTGATTATGCTGAGCCAAATCACTTTTCCCTCAGCCAAAACCAAGCCTTGGGTGGTGCACCTAGCCCAAATGGGTGGGTTGACCCATTTAGGTCCAAATCTAGCCATGCCCCATTCCACTTTGGATCAAAGCCTTTACACATGTCCATGGCCAATTGATTGCACAAACCTCCAGCCCCGACCCACCTGACCTTGAGGGTGACCCATGCTCGGCCGGCCGGCCACCGAGCCGCCGGAAAACACCATGGCCGAGAGTTCACATGTGAGCCAACATTGAAATTCTCACTTGCCGAGTCGCCCCATCCCCAGGTGGCTACCATAGCCGATCTTCTCCTCACTCGGAGCAGACTCGATCCCAAGCCCTAACTCCCCGAGAGGCCTTCCACCCTCTCCTATTTAAACTCCACCCCTCTCGGCCATGAAGGGAGAGAAGCACAAACCTTGCCAAAACTCGCCAAAATTGTTCCGGACCCTTCTCCACCTTTAGAGCACTTGATCCCCAGGTGAAATCCCCCGCCATTTCTCCTCCGTAAGCTCAATTTCGGACTTGAAATTCCACCCAAAACCAGGACACTTCTCCACGGTGAGCCAATCCCCAAATTGATTGGCTCTACACCTTCACCGGACCAAGGGAAGGTGTCCACCATCAAAAGCCCCATCTCCGAGGCCACCCAGGTTGCTCCAGCCTCCAAGCTTTGTGATCGGGCTTGGTCGAAATCATATCCAGACAATTCACCAGACCAGGAGACTTCATCTGGAGCTTGCTAGGACCCAATCGAAGGTGCAACAACTCTCAGATTGAAGCCACACTTCTCTGAGCCAAGGTATGAGTTAACTCTTCATCCCGAGCTTCTGAAGATTCTCTATTTCAAATGTCTTAGTTTCAATGCATGTTAGCCGTATAGATGCGTTCGTCTCTTCAAGACGAATCCATAGAGTATAAGAACGTAAAAATCCATTGAGAATCGAGTGAGATCTTAGGGATTTAGTGTGGACGGCTCTCGGGTGAGAACACTTGGGGACGATGAACGGATGCCGTCCATTCAATACACGCGTGGACGAACGGCTCAGATGGCGTCGGACCGAGAAACGGTGCGAGAACCGCGGGGCCCGGCCGCCGACTCGGATGGCGGCGCCCAATCACGCCGCGACACGTACCCCTTCGGAGCCGCCGATGTTTCGCCGGCGCCGCGTGGATAAGTAGATAAATAGGGTATTTTTCGATTTATTTAATTCCCTAAACTTCAAAAATCCATATCTCTGTGTAGGAAAATCATAAAAATAAAATAAAAATACCCTCTTGCTCGGTGAACGAGAGGAGAACAATGTGGAAAAGAAATCATTTAATTTCATTAAGTATTTTATTTTTTATAATTTATTTACTCTCTCGCATACATTTAATTCTCCATGCATGTATACAATTCACCATGGCATGAGACCATATGGCTTTTGAAGCCTCCGAACTTGGGAACATTCCCTGAATTTTCCAAGGTCGGAGGCCATCTCGTGAAAAGTTATTTATTTTTCAAATGCATGTTGCTGTTTTGAGTATTTTAATTCCAAAAAATAGCATGTTGTGAAATAAATTCTAGGAAAATTTGGTGATGTTCCTTATGACCAGAGAACCCTAGGAAAAATAGATTTTGGCTTAGTTCATTCAAAACAACCCTAATTGACTTAAACACCCAAAATAGGTCTTTAATTAATTAGAGTTAACTAGGTATCAAATTGACTTGAAATCAATTCTCCACTGACCTTTAGGATCAGAGGAATCCACCATAAAAATTTGAGGTCAATTGGACTTGGTTAGCCCCATTAATTGGGTTGATTAAGTCACTTAGCCATTTTAAACTTTAAAAACTCATAACTTTTAAAATACTTTTCAAAAATTTACCAAATTGGTTTTGGAGCCTCTCGATATCAAGGGAACCTAAGAAAATTAAAATTTCAATTTTCTAAAAAAGTTGATTTTTAATAATATTTTAATATTTTTAATAATTAAAAAATAATAAAAATCACAAAAATAATAAAATTCACCAAAATGTCACATTTTGAATTTTAATCACTTAGGAACAAATCCCACATTTTTCCTAGGTCTATTTAGTGAGATATTGAATTTTAAAGCTTTAAGGTAATTTTAAAATTAAAAAAATGTATTTTCTAGCATTTTCACTAAAATAATTATTATAAATCATAGAAAAATCAGAAAATTACAAAATTTGTTTCTCCGGTTTCCTTGATATCAGAGAGATTTTTGAAAAATATAATATTCATTTTTCAACATTTATTTTATTTTTAAATTAATTAACACTCCAAAACTTAAAATAATTATAATAAAAATAATATAATTCAAAAAATCACCAAAATTGGTCCAAGTGCTTCTCTGGTTATTAGGAATGTCCCCTAATTTTCTTAAGGACAGAAACTTTCCTTTGGTCATGTTATCAAATTTTCCTTGAAAATCTCTATTTTCCACAAAAATAATTATATAAATAAATTAAATACAGAAAAATCACATTTTCTCCTCTCATGTCTTTATTGACATGTGAGTGAAGTCACATAAAAATTTCAAGTTCATTTGGGTTCAATTTAATGAGTTATGAAATTATTAAGCTTAAGGGGTAAAATGGTAATTAAAATCTTTAATCCTTAATTAAAACTTTAGGTCTAATAAAAAATCAACAAGTAAAATATTTGATCTTAATCTGATTTGGATGATTGAAATTTAAATAATTAAAGGGTAGAAACCCATTAAATAATTTTAAAATGATTAAACTTTAATTAAATAATAGATTAAATTTGGAGGAATAATAAATTGGAATTATTAAAATAGGGATATTTATTAGGAAGAGATTTATTCTTTAATTTAAAAATCCCTAAATTAATTATATCATTAATACTCAATTTTTAATTAAAATGATAACTCAAATTTAAAATATTAAAAGACTTAATTAAATTATTAAACTTTTTTGAAATTTCAATTAAAATTAAAAATAAAGTAAATTAAAGATAAATTAAATTAAAATTAAATTAAATTTAATAATTGAATTAAATTAAATTAAAACAAATTAAATTAAATTAAACTAAATTAAAATTAAATTAAATTAAATTAAATTTAATAATTAAATTAAATTAAATTAAATTAAATTAAATTAAATTAAATAATTAAATTAAATTAAATTAAATAATTAAATTAAATAATTAAATTAAATTAAACAATTAAATTAAATTAAATTAAATTAAATAATTAAATTAAATTAAATCAAATCAAATTAATTAAACACCAAATCAAATTAAATTGAACTATGTTAAACTAAATTAAAACTCAATTAAATTAAGTTGAATTAAATATAACATCACATAAGACATAAAGAATTCAAAATAAATGTAAAGCAACTTGAACACTATTCCAAATTTAAACCCTTTAACTTAAATCAAATCATTTGAATACTAATTTACCCTTGAAAGCTTTGATTATTATAACTCCTAAATGGAACATCAAATGAAGTGTTATCTCACTCATAGGATATTCAAATGTCCTAGTTCACTGAGCAAGTTAACAAGACTTGAAAACCTCGGACAATCGATTCATTTATATAATTAAATTCATTTGGACTTAAAATAATCCTAGAAATATTGAAAAGATGTTTAAGATTCTTCTTAAGCACTTCCTCAATATGATAGGATATTTATAAGAACAATTGGACTTAATTGTCCTTTGATGAAGAAAATCGTCCTTAAACAAAAACACAAAGAACCCAGACGTCATAGGAGTTGACTAAGCTATAGGATTAGGAATTTGGTAGAAAACCATAACCTTTCCCTTAGCTTTTACCTAGGAACTTGCTTAAATATTCTAATTGTGTTTTAAGTGTAGCTTGGGATGACGGAAGACCCTCCGGTACGCTTTTGTTTTTTTATTGCAATTTACTCTCTTGCAACTTACTTTCCTGCAATTTACTTTCTTGCAAATGTACTTTATTTTTCTTGCATGATAAAACAGCAGTTGCATGAAAACCCACACCTTTAGGATAGTCCCTAAAACTGAAACCAAAACTAAGTTAAAAGTCATTGCAAGATAAAATTCACCGCCACAACATTTCAAAATATAAAACAACTCAAAATTTAATCACAAACGTAACACAAAACTACAATTACAACTAAATTAAAACGTCCCGTTGGATGATCGGGAATACCTCGGATGATGTAACCTACGTGTTGCTAACGGGATTTCCCACGGTCTAAATGAAAGTGTGGAACTCATTCGAGTTGGGTTTAGCAAATTCATCCGGACTAAGTGAATCCGATAAAAATAATGATGCCGGAAGGATGGAACCGTGGGATCTTAACCGGTGTCGTTATAATCAACTTTAAGATTTGTTTTAATTAAAACGTAAAAAACACTTGGAAATTAAGATTTTCTCTAAACCAAAACACTTTTCTCATCCCCTGATTTATGATTTCTAAAACTAAACCCCTGCAACAACAAGGAGCTTGGAGCATGGTGGGCGACGACGGCCATCGTCGTCAAGCAAAACTTGAACCTACTTCAACGAAAACTTTCCTAGAATTAAATAACCAAGCCATAGGACTTCGAGGTAGCTTGCCTAGTGCAACATAAATCCTCAACTCTTCGTTAGGCATCTGCATTGCAAATTAAGCCCTAACCGGTCTTAGGATTCCGAGGTAGTCGTCCGATACGACAATAAACCCTCACATTTTCTAGGCTATTTGTTTGATTTTATCATACAAATATAAGCCCTAATTAATTAAAATTGGCAAGATCAAAACATTTAAATAAGTATTAGGACTTTCCTAAACTCGAGCCAAACGATAGGATAGTCGGGAAATTACCGAAGTTCACTTCGAATCAGTGATTTCTCCTACCTTTCTTCCTTTGGATTCACAAAACAAAATGTTCCAAAATTTGATCCATTCCCTATTGAAATTCTAAAATTCAATCTTTGAAAACCTTAAACTTTGAAATTCTTGAGAGCAGAATTATTGATTATTATCGAGAGTTTTCTTAAGTGATTCCGGTCATTTAAGATGTAATTAACTATAGGGGCTTGCCCTTATAGGGAATTTTAAGAACCCAGGTAATATAAACCCTGCTTAATTTCTTTGTATTATGCAGGGGAACTTGTCGGCTTATAAAATTGGTTCGCAGACCAAACGGATGTCACAAATCTTCTAGTTTATTTAATCGAGCCCCATTATCAACTAGTGTGTCTATTCTTCGGGATAGATACACAGCTTATGATGTGGCGCTCATTTATATAAACTATTCGGGATGTGAGATCGGCTTGATTTCATATCTTAAAATTTTCAAATTTAAAATTATTTTCAAAAATCAAATACTACTTTTCAAATTATTTATTTAAATTAAATTAAAAATTCGCCGACAATTTCTGTTAGGCGGCCCCCTTTTCAGAATAAAACACGCAACCTAAAAATATACCGACAATTTCTGGCGACTCCGCTGGGGATCAATTCCTCTCTCCATTATAATCAAATAATTCTGCTTTCAAAAAAATCGGTAGTGTATCCATGTCCCTAATGGATCAAACTACCCTTCTTTCCGTTGGAATACTATGTTCATTTCTATCTTGAACAAGTATAGCCAACATTCTCTCGGATTTAGGAGCCACTGTTTAGACACCCCTAAACGGAGAGGTTCCGAGATCCTTTTACCTCATTTACGAGGTGGGGTGGACCCCGATAGGTGTTAGTTTAGGAATGATCCTTCGAGTCGGGAAGTCTTGCTTAAGACTTTCTTTCCCTTTCCAACTCTGAATCGGATTCCTTACCTTCTCTACACCTTTGAACGTTCCGTTCTAAATAAACAAACCCTCTAATAAGTGATTCTTTTAACAAATGATTCTTTCTTATAAATACATGAACAAAGAATAAGTTCGGACTCTTTTCAATTCCTTTCTTTTCGTCCTGAAGAAAAGAAGCATAACTTGGGACCGACAACCGAATCTACCTTGCGAAATGGAAGCCCCGAAACCGATTTTCTCCTTCACCAACGGATCGGACTTCGCCGTCTATAAGGATGAGCCGCCCGACATTGGGGTCATCCGATTTGGACGGGGATTTGAAAACACGAACGTCGAGGTCACCGACGTCTCCCTCTTTGCACCGACGAACAAGGTATCCGAAGCTAAGGAACCACCGCTCGAGTTCAACCTTAGGTCGACCCAAGAGTTTCCTCCCCGCAAAGGGTCCCGACTAGGAGGAGTACTGCTTGTCCGCAGGAGGACCGTTCTCACTACCCCCACTCGGTCTAGTTGTTTCGCACCTACCCCGACTTCGCCAAATCAAAGGGGAAAGGAATCCGGAACTATGATAAACCCGTTACGCGTGGAGGGTACGGATCTTCCTGTAAGACCTTCGTCTTCGAAATCGGGTCCAGTTCGAAGATTCCTTCACCGACAAAGACCCAAAGAAGAAATAGAAATAGAAGGATCGCCGTGGAAGCCGTAGCTGCCGAGATTGCCTTCCCGGAGGAAATTCCGCAGTTGCCGGAATATACACCGTTACCGTAATATACACCACCGCTCGACTACATACCACTTTTGGGAGGAAGCAGGTTCCATCCCCTCTCCGCCGCAGAGGATGAGGAGAATGTTCGAAAGATTGCTGCCACATTACCACAGCCCGCATACTACAACGATAGCCGCAAGAAAAGAACCAGAACTACGTCGTTTACTCGACTGCAAACTTTGGTAGAAAAGCTAGCAAGGAAGGAAAACTGCCCCGTGTCGGAAATTCTACGAAGGATAGGGCGGGTGCCGGTCAAATCCCGTCTCGGGCCTCGAGTAGAACCCGCCGTCATGATAGAAAAGCCAAGCAAGAGAATGAAGGCTAGCCCGCCCGTCGTAGTATCGTGGTTACGGATTAGGGAGGATACCACCTTCCGGCATTTGGCCGATGGCACCATCCGGTCCTAGACCTTCCGTCGCTAGAAGGATGGTGTGGCGTCCCACTACGGGGCGGTTGAGATCGAAACAAGCATCCCGAGAGAGAAAGTCTCGCCGGAGGCCGGAATCTAAAGAAAGTGCTACCTGCGATGAAGGGGACTCGTGAAAAAGGACCCGACAACCATCGCATGACAACCACAAAGATACACGAAAGCTCCGCTAGAAGATGCCATGGAAAAGTTGAGAACCGACATCCGACGGTTGGCAAAAGAAAGAGAAGAAAAGTTCGGAGATGAGATCGACTCATCGGAATTCATGGACAACGAATATGCGGAAATCAACATGGTTGAGACACGAGCTTCATCGGCTTCTCAAGGTGCTCCCTGCAGCCGCAGAAGAGAGGAGCCGAACCGATGAAGAGACGGCTTCGGGAAAAGGACGACACGATCGCTCAAATGGCGAAGAGGATGGAAGAGATGGCCATAGCTCTGGCCACTCTCCAGAGTCAAATACAACCACATAGAGAGACACCCCCAGAAGTCATTCACATCGTAGACGGAGGAAAGGAGATTACATCCGTCAATGGGGATGACCAGCTAAAAAAGGATACAGCACAAAGTATGATCCCTGAAAAGGATATCAAGAACTTGGTAGAGCAGCGAGTGCGAGAAGCCCTAGCACAATCGAAGAACGGGACATCCATTCGGACGGGTAGACCTTACCCGAAGAATTCGACGCCGTCCAATACCCGAAAGGCTTCGTACCACCTCTCGTTTAAGACCTTCGACGGAACCGGAATCCCCGACAAGCATGTTGCACACTTTCGTGCCGGTTGTTGCAATGCCGGCGGGAGCGATGCGTTACTCTTCCGACAGTTCGTTAGTAGTCTATCAGGAATTGCCTTCGACTGGTATGCAGATTTACCCAACGGTTCTGTGAAGACATTCTCAGAGCTAGAGAGTCTTTTCATTAAGCGATTTGCCGGAGCTCAGCACCACATCACTATAGGTGATTTAGTGGTAGAGAAACAAAGGCCGAATGAAACTTTGGTGGATTACATACTTCGATGGAGAAACTTAAGCATGAAGTGTGAACCACAACTGCAAGAACAACATGCGATCGGCATCTTGCTTAAAAGCATTCACGGCCCGATAAGCACTTCTCCTCAAGGGATTCACTATTAAGACTTTTGAGAAGTTGTTAAGCAAGGCCGGAAGCTTGCAAGAAGAGGCGAAGCAATTAAGTTTTGCCGACAAGACGGACAAGCGAAGCCGGTGAAGACTTTCGAAAAGAAATCCGGGGTCGTTGCGGCTAGCCGACAAAGGCAAACAACCGATGCAAATACCACCGAAACGGCCGCAAGCAACCACAACAAAATTACCAGCAACCCCGGTCCAAACTATCGGTAGTCTCCGCAGAGTATGAACAACCGTCTCGTCCGCAACGTACATTGAGGGAGCTTCGAGCGGAGAATATCCGTTCAAAAATGAAGCAAGTATCGAAGATGTTCCGTAGCTTAATGAAAACTCCAGATTTCCAGCTGCCAGAGCCCAAAAGACCAGAGGAAGTCAACAAGAAAGGTGATCCCAACTTTTGCCCCTACCATCGGATGCTTGGGCACAAGATAGAAGACTCGCATTACCTTCAAAAGTTGGCTCAACGACAACCTTCGGAAAGGAAATATAACAATCCCGAAGGAGTACATGAAGGAACCCCAGAAAGGAGGTTCCGTCAATGTTATCTCAACCGATCCCGTCATCCCGATAGATCCCTATGCAACCGACGATGGATGGACTACCGCTTGGACGAGGTCTTCGAAGAAGATTTTAGACAACATCCGAACCGCTTCGGTGCGAGCTACAATTCGTAGTTCGAGACCCGTTAAGCCGGTACTATCACTTGCGATAGAGGAACCACCTCGACAGAGACGATCGAAGAAAAGAAGAAAATCGACGAAGAAGAGGGGACCGAGACTCCTAAGGCTAGACTAGGGGCCGCTTATCCTAGGATAGTTGTTTCCGATTCTGGGGAGAAATCCCTCGAACCTCCGATTTTGTATGATTATCTCGCTCACTTCGGTGGGATCATATAATGATAAGGGTGATGGCGTTGGCTACGTTTTGATCGTTTCTAACGATTACGTAACTAGCGACAATCCGGGCGTCGATTTCGATACCAACAACAATTCTCAAATCATACATGATCTCGACGATCACAATGAAGAAGAAGGCATCCATCAAGGAGGCTACGAGAGTTCAACAAGCAACGGATCTATCTGTGAGTTTCGAGGAGCTCCAGTTACGATAGAGTTAGAGCCTTTAGATTTTGAAAATAATCCGGAAGAGCCTGTCATTCCGATTCGAGAGGAGACACCGAAGAAACTCAACACTAGATTCGAAGAAATTACGAAGTCAACCTAAGAAGTGGAAAAGTTCTACCTCCGAGAATGGGTCCAAAAGACAAAGGAAAGCGGTGGTTGTTCAAGAAGAACCAACCCCGACAGAAGAAATACCCATTCGAGAAGAAGCCGAGACACAGGAGAACAAAGTGGACTACAACGTGCTAGCCCATCTTAGGAAACTACCGGCCAGACCGAGCATCTACGATGCTCTCATCTTATCAAAGGAGATGAGAGAAGCTCGATCAAGGCCTTACTTCGATCCGGAAATTTGCTTAGCTCAAATGGCCGGAGATTCCTTAGATGAGGTTTGCTCGTTAAAGGAACAGCCGAGGTGTTACCTTCACGCGACAATGACCTACTACTTGGGACAGCGAGATCACAACCGACCGTTGTACATTTCGATTACAATCGGGAAGTTTACGCTCTCCGCAGTTTTGGTGGATCCAGGAGCATCAATCAATATAATGAGTCTTCGAACACTAGCATACTTGGAAATTGATGCTCGTGAGCTCGAGGCCGACAAAATGTTATTAAGAGGATTCAACCGGAAAGGAGAAAGAGCCCTGTGGTCAATAACGCTACCGATGAAGACCGGTGATTTAGCAAAGACAACCGCAAAATTTCATATAATCGATTAGAAACGTCGTTCAACGCTCTACTAGGCCGACCATGGATACATGAAAACAGGATGGTACCATCATCTCTACACCAGTGCATCAAGTACTACGATGGAGGGGAACAGTGCATCAAAGGTGACTTGCAACCATTCTCCGTACATGAAATTGGAATCCACGAAGATGCGGCTTATTATGCACCGCCAAAGAAAACAATCTTCTCCAGAGATACCATAACAAATGAAGCAAAGAAAGTTCGAGACAACGAAGAACCTGAAGTTCTAGTCCAATGCCACTCACCACTCCCTTCCGGCGAGATGGTGAAGGTTTCTCCACAACTCGCATCCGAGGTCGAGGCCGGGGACGAGGCCGTGGTAGAGACACTAGGACAATTGGACGAAGAAACCAGCCATCAATGTTGATTGGGATGATAGTTCCGAAGAAGAAAAAGAAATCAAGCAAGAAGCAACGAACAATAAGTCGAAAGAAGCCGCAATACAAGATCTCCCTCGAAGATGAAAAGAACGAAGAATACAAATAAATGTACGAGAAGATTAACCACTACGTACATACTATGACCCTAACTCCGATCCATTCTAATAAGATCGAGGGTATGGAGGTCAAAGAGGTACGTAGTGACGGTGCAAAGCCGATCAAATTCTACCGTGGTGCTTCTTCCTCCAAAACTCGAAAATAATGTACAATTCGAAGATGTCACTTCATCGAATTAATGGAATTACCTTTTGAGTGGTACTCTCCCCGTGTTCAAAATTTAATTCAACATGGTTTCTTACCTCGACAATGGACAAAAGGCCAATCACAACATTTTGAAAAGTTATGGAATAACTCCGCCGTCCTCCCAATTCAAAGTATGGACTCGGATTCGGCACAGTAGGGTCGGCTGACGATACCGAATTTTTCTTGGTTGTCACTTGCAAGTCCAATGAAAACCGCATGGAAACTACAGTACGAACTCGAAGATTTACAAATCGGAGACGCTCCACCGTAATTCGAAGAAGAAATTAAATCCACAATAGATGAGTTAACGGAAGTTAACTTAAGTACTAGCAAAGAGCCTAGACCTACCTTTGTTAGCTCCTTACTCAATAAAGAAGACTCCGAAGAAATAATCAAGTTATTAATGGGATTTAAAGACTGTTTTGCTTGGAGCTACAATGAAATGCCAGGATTAGCCCCGTAGGTTGCGATTCCATAAGTTAGGAGTGGATCCTACTTCGTTCCGGTCGGACAAGGTCCCGAAGAATGCGTCCGGAAATCAAACAACAAGTCATAGCCGAAGTTAAAAAGCTAATAGACGCTAAATTTGTCCGTGAAGAACAATACCCGACCCGGTTAGCCAATGTGGTGCCAGTCGAAAGAAGAATGATCGGATCGAATTTGTGTGGACTTCGGAGATTTAAACAAGGCATGTCCAAAAGATGAATTCCTCTACCGATTCCGGAACCGATGATCGATATTGCTTCGACACATGAAATATTCTCATTCATGGATGGATCTTCGAGATACAACCGGATAAAAATGGCTCCGAAGATGAAAAGCTTACAGCATTCGAACGCCGATCGGAGTATTTTGCTACACGGTGATGCCATTCGGATTGAAGAACGCAGGAGCAACTTACCAAAGAGCAATGACAAGAATTTTTGATGATCTCATCCACAATCAAGTCGAGTGTTACGTGGACGATGTCGTCATCAAAAGCAAAGTAAAGGAAAACCACCTGTATGATTTGAGAATTGTTTTCGAACGATTAAGACAATTTAACCTTAAGATGAATCCCTTAAAATGCGCCTTCGGCGTCACCTCCGGGAATTCTTAGGATTCGTTGTCCGACATCGTGGAATTGAAATCGACCCGGAGAAGATTAAAGCTATCTTAGAAATGCCGCCTCCCAAAACCTTAAAACAATTACGATCTTTTCAAGGAAGCCGGCATATCTTCGACGCTTTATCTCAAACCCGTCGTGTAGGTGTCGACCTTTCTCGGCACTAGTTAAAAAGGACGCCAAATTTATTTGGGAAGAGAAATGCCGTAAGGCCTTCGAAGACATTAAACAATATTTAATGACACCTCCTGTCTTAGCAGACCCTGGCCTCGTGTAGACCGTCGATACTTTACACCGCGGCTCTAGACGACTCCTCGGAGCCCCGTTAGCCTGTGTCAATGATGAGGGTAAAGAAAATGCTCTTTACTACTTAAGCCGTCGTTTACTTCCGACGGAAGTAAGGTATCCCGCAATTGAAAAGCATTGTTTCGCCCCGATCTTCGCCGCTCAAAAGCTCGAGCACTACATGCTTTCTCATAAGGTCAACTTGATTTCGAAGTTTAATCCATTGCAATACTTGATGACTCGTCCAACACTTTCCGGCAGACTTGCCAGATGGTCAATGATATTATTGCAATTCGATATAACTTTCGTGCCTCTGCGTGCCGTAAAGGGACAAGTCTTAGCAGACTTCCTCGCAGCACACCCTTTGCCAGCCGAATCTCCTCTCAATGACGATCTGCCAGATGAACAAATAATGAACCTAGAAGACCTTGACGATCGACGTTGGGAATTATATTTCGACGGAGCATCTTCAGCACACAAAGACGAAGAATCGCAAGTGATAGTGCCCAGTAAGGCAGGAATCGGGCTAATCTTTATAACACCGGAGCGGGGGATGTTAAGATACTCCTACCACTTGACAGAACCGTGTACAAACAATGAAGCGAATACGAAGCCCTCATAACGGGATTGGAATTAACCATTCAAATGGGGATAACGAGACATCAACATCTACGGGGATTCACGAGTTAATCATTCAACAGATCGCTGGACAAGATACGAATTCTAAAGCCAAGACTCGAACAATACTTCCAAGTATGCCATGCAATTGTTGAACGCATTCCAAATGTGACAATCTACAAAATTCCTAGAAAAGAGAATGCTTTAGCGAGATGCTTTAGCCCGTCTCGCAAAAGAATTTGCCTGTTTGCAAGATGAATCAATGGAAGTGTCAGTTCACGGACGTCAGTCCTATCACGACTTGACATAGACATGATACACAAATCGAAGAAGGAAAAGAATCAAGTTGCAAAGCAGTGACAGAAAACACAGAAGATTGGCGACAGCCATTGATAGACTACCTGCAAACAGGAAAACTACCAGATGATAGGTCGCTGGCCCATCAGATCAAGAAAAGAACTCTGTCCTACGCATTAATAAACAACACATTATACAGAAGGTCTTTTGATCAAATGTGGCTAAGGTGCCTAAGCGGGTCCGAGGCCCGTGAAATTGTTAAAGAGGTACATTCAGGCTCTTCGGCGCTCACCGATCGGGTCCAAAGATGAAAATGAAAATTAAAAGACTAGGGTACTACCGGCCCTCGATGATGACCGACCGCATGAAAATCGCCAAGAGCCGTCACCAATGCCAAGTGCACGGAGTGGTTCTACACCAACCTCCAAATGTGCTACACCCGACAATTGCGTCGCGGCCGTTTGAATGTTGGGGCACGTATATAGTGGGTCCAATAGAACCACCATCTTCGAAAGGACATTGTTTCATTCTTGCGGCTACAGCATTACTTTTCCAAGTGGCGAAGCAGTCCACTTAGAGAAGTGAAAGCACACCACGTGCTACGGCTTTTCAAGAACCAAGTTGTCTACCGTTTCGGAGTGCCGCGCGGATCATCTCAGATAATGGGTCAGCATTCAGAAGCACACAAATCAACAATTTTGTCAGGAGACACGGAATCGACTGGCGATACTCGACAATTTACTACCCAAGAGCAAATGGTCTCGCTGAGGCTTTTAATAAAACTCTCGTTCAAATCTTAAAGAAAACCCTGGACGATAATAAGAGAAATTGGCACGAGAAATTGTTAGAAGCCTTATGGGCCTACCGGACAACCTTCGTAACTCCTACTCAAGCTACACCTTACGCTCCGGTGTATGGGTCCGAGGCGAGTGTTACCTTTAGAGGTCGAGCTTCCTTCACTTAGAATTGCAGCTTGCAAACAAGATCACGACGAAGAAAACGCCGGATTACGACTCGAAGAATTAGAAAGCTTGGAAGGGAAAAGACTTGCGAGCGCAACGAATTTAGAACTATACCAAGCTAAAATGGTTCAAGCCCATGACAAACTGGTCCACCCAAGAACCTTCAAAGTTGGTGATTTAGTTCTCGTTCTCAAGAGACCTATTCTTGCACACCGCAAGATAGGAGGAAAATTTGAACCCACTTGGGAAGGACCGTTTGTGGTTGAAGCGATATACTCGGGGGTTCCTACCAGCTAGTGAATTGCCGGGGAGAACGACATATGCTTCCGATCAACGGACGATACTTGAAAAAATATTACGCTACCTGATGTTTCGAAGGAATGAATTCTTCATCCCTAAGAAACACGGGTGAAGTAATTACTTATGATTGGGTTCGAACTCAAAATAATAAAATGTGCTAAAATAAATAAAATCATGATAATAAAGTTTTCCTCGTTTTCTTCTCCAAATCAAAATCTCTTCCCTCATCTTATCCTACTTCATTCCTGTTAAATTTCAAAATATAAGAATAATAAAAAATATATCTTTAATAAACATTTTCTTAATGTTCTTGTTCTTAGTACAGCCCCTGATCCTTTTCCTTGTCTTTTCGCAGGGAAATGTCGAACGGGCGGTCGGTCTTGAACTTTAAGAATGGCGTAAGCCTTGCACTCGATGAAAAGAGGGTGAAAGATGGAGCGATAATCGAGATCGACTCGCATTTCGCACCGAGCAGCCTACGATACGAGGAAAGTGACTCGGGTCCCGCTAACCGAGAAGAACTGCCCGGCAGACAGTGATGAAAGTGGGTGGCCCAAGCCACCAATCCAACAACAAGAAAAGAAAGGCAAACACCGAAGAAGATAAGAAAATAAAGTCCGTAGTCGCTACAGCGGAGGGCAGGCTCGTCAGCGCCGCGCCCGCAGAGATTCAAGAAGTTCGGAGGGCTACTCTCACAGCCACGCAACGAAGGAATAAGAATCGCCGTATCCGTAAGATGTTAACAAAACTAGCTGCGGACCAGCGCGACGAGACAATTGCTAATGCCAAGCACATACACTTCAAGGACACCGGTTCACCGAGAACCCGAAGAAAGGAAGCCAGCTCCTAGGATAACGTAAAGGACCAGTGGAAATCTCCGAAGATCGAAGAAAGAAGGCTACCACGCCACCGGATAGAACCACCGCAATGCATGACCTTGTTGCGAAGCAACCCCGGGGATGTCCCGACGGACATCATCCCCGAGGAGCCGAGGTATGCGGGGAACGTGAAGGGATCGAACCATATATCCCACAATATGTCACAAGGCCTCGCCATCTCAGCATCATTCCGGAATACGAGCCGGAGAGAATGCAGAATGTTGAAAAGAAAACCTTTGAATACTTCGAGAGAATTAAAGGAAGAAGAATCAACATACTAGAAGGCCTCGAGCTACATACCGACGTATTCTCGTAGTATGAACAACAACGAAATCGTGGATTGTATCCGGATCCGAAAAGAATGGGCCGAGCAGGCCGCCTCAAGGGAAAAC
Organism: Papilionanthe hookeriana x Papilionanthe teres; assembly: GCA_022702705.1. Lineage (NCBI taxonomy): Eukaryota > Viridiplantae > Streptophyta > Magnoliopsida > Asparagales > Orchidaceae > Papilionanthe > Papilionanthe hookeriana x Papilionanthe teres. Next base: position 28,367 of record JAKZJZ010000446.1, read on the forward strand.
ACATACTCGGAACCCCGGAGATGGATGCCGTGGAAAGGAAGAATCACAATACAATGCGGATGCTGCTACAACTTTGCCGAAGACAGAAGGGAAACCCACCGTGGATACTCCGTCATGGGCAAGTAGATCCGATGCCATTAGTTATCAAGAGAATGGTAAAAAGATTGATAACATGGAGGGTACCGCCGCAGATTGCATACCCAATAGCCGCATTATCAACATCTACAAACAGGGTGACCGCATACCCCCACATATTGATCACCACGACTTCGTCGACCTTTCGCACGGCCTCTTTCTTGAATGAGTGTAACATCATGTTCGGATCCGACCTCCGGATAGCAGGCCCGGGTGAGTTCCGAGGGCCAGCAAAGATACCTTTACCGGTGGGTTCCGTCATGATACTGCAAGGTAACGGAGCGGATATCGCAAAGCATTGCATACCGTGGGTGCCAGTGGAGCGAATCTCAGCTACTTTCGGGAGGATGGACGACAACAAAATACCTTACCATTTCCAACTGCACCCGCAGCTAGAGAACCTCCGGCCTTACGAGCCGTGAGTTACATGGGAAATATCACACCTCCAATGTACATCCAACTGGCATCCTTGCCAAGGATGGCTTGGAAGGTGATGTTATTAACCATGTACCCCACTATTCGTACATGGATTTTCGACGTATGCTTCTTTTGATGGATCAACAAAGATCATACACAAATCCGTTTTGAGTCTACATGGATTGTATGAAATATATTCCAGATCGAGTTGTATGATGTATTTTCAACATGATTGGAATGAAAGTGACCATGTCACGTTTTTGGCCTTCACCTCTTTTGTGCAAATTGATTGGGAAACACCATTAAAGTTAAATGAACTTCGAACAAAGAACAGAAAAGAAATAAAACAAAAAAAAGAGAGAATAAAAGAAAACTTTCTAAAAAAAATCTGAAAAATGACAAACACCAAGTTCACATGAACATTAAATAAACAATAAAATAAAATTTGAACCATTAAAAGACAAACGAAATCAACATGAATGATAAATCAAATCACAAAGCAAATTCTCAATCAAATTTCAAATTCAATCTTTCCAAATTCCAAATCAAATTTCAATCTTTTCAAATCACAAATCAAATTCTCAATCAAAATCTAAATCCACTCCCGATCAAGTTTCAAATTTGATCTTCCAAATTTCAAATCAAATCTTAAATCAAATTTCAATCGAGTTCAAACTCATCCTTCCAAATCTCAAATTCAATCTTTCCAGATTTCAAATCTCTATCAAATCTCAAATCCGATCTTCTAGATCTCAAATCAAATTTCAATCGAAAATTCAAATTCAAACTCTTTTGGGTCGAGGATTTTACATCCAAGACTGCACTGCTTTAGGATTCTTTTCCTATTGCACTGAAGTACATCAAATCAAACTCTTTTGGGTCGAGGATTTTACATCCAAGACTGCACCGCTTTAGGATTCTTTTCCTATTGCACCGAAATACATCAAATTCAAATTTTTGGGTCGAGGATTTTACATCCAAGACCGCATCGCTTAGGATTCTTTTCCTATCGCACCGAAATACATCAAATTCAAACTTTTGGGTCGAGGATTTTACATCCAAGACTGCACTGCTTTAGGATTCTTTTCCTATTGCACTGAAATACATTAAATTCAACCTTTTTGGGTCGAGGATTTTATATCCAAGACTGCACTGCTTTAGGATTCTTTTCCTATTGCACTGAAATACATCAAAATTCAAACTTTTGGGTCAAGGATTTTACATCCAAGACTGCATCGCTTTAGGATTCTTTCCCTATCGCACTCGAAATACATCAAATCAAATTCCCGGGTTAAGGAATTTACATCCGAGACCGCATTGCTTTAGGATTCTTTCCCTATTGCGATGAAATACATCAAAATCAAGCTCTTGAGGTTAAGGATTTTACATCCAACACCGCTTTACTCTGAGATATCTTCTCATTGCAACGATTCAATCTAATCAATTCAATTTTCTTTCGAGGTTGGAGATGTTACATCTAAAACCTCAAAATCCCAATTTTCATTTCAAATCAAATCCCTTCAAATTAATTTTGACAAACTTCAATCTAAATTGAAACCCCAAACTAAAATTTAAACTCACACATCAAAACATAAATTGAAACAAAATAAAATCTAAATCGGAATTCCCCGCATCATGTGATTTGGGATTCACCGCTTTTCCTTTCCCCGCCGAGAGTTCAAGAATCTCCGGTTCCGCAGATATGCTCGACACTCCCCAGGCGGAAATTCTTTTGCTCCGTCCCAAGTTTGTCACTTGGACATCTCGTGTTGGTTTTGTTGATCGCTTCGGTCAACACCAATACGCGCGGTGTGCTCCGTCACTCACCACACCTATCGGGGGTCCATTTGTCGACCTCATTTTCGATGAGGTCTTCCTTTCTTCTTTTTAGTGCTTAGGATCTAGCCTTAGGCTTTTCCTTTCGACTATCTTAGAGGACTAGAATTGGGACCCACCTTTTAGAAATTCAAACCACTTCTAAACTCCCCGCAAACTCCACAAACTCGACTATAGACCCCTAATCACCTAGAGGGTTGAAATCAAATGTGGAAGTTTAAAGGATGAGTTCCTATAGGATTCTTCGGCCTTGGGACCGCCCCGGGTGGCCCGGTCCGGTGAAGGGGCCGACTTACACTACACTTACACACTACATTTCCACACACTTCCTAAAACTACACCCATACCCAACTTGACCTCCCGACTCATGTAGGTGATTCACATGGATGGTCCTTAACCCCTAAGCCCTTGGCTAAGAGGGTTAGGAACAACATAATGAATGCCTCAAATGAGTCCTCTCATGGCTCATATGGGCTTGAAATGGCCTCATGGCTCAACCAAAATGACTTCTTTCCACCAAAATTTACCCAATCTTCAATTTCCCAAATTTTCAATTTTGACCCCTGAGGCCCTACACCTACTAAACCTACCCAAAACCCTTGAAATTACCCAAATTTTTGCAAAATTTCCAAATTACCTAAAATTCTTCAAAATTATTCCCAAACATTTCTACACCACTCAAATTGACCATCTATATCCAAAAATACCAAAAATTCCAAAAATACCTCTCAATACCCTCCAAATACCCAAAATACCCTTCTTGGCCTAAAAATCCAAAAATTCAGAAAATTCCCAGAAAATTTCAAAAAATCCCAAATATTCCCAATTTCATTTTGTGCAACTACACCATGGGCCAATTTTGTCAATTTACCCTACTTTTGTCAAAACCCCCAAATTGACCCATTTTAACCCTAAGTGAACCCAATGTCAAACCAAACCTACCCAATTGACCCCAATTTTGGTCCAATTCAATTCTAAAGTTCAATTCAACATTCCCAATACCAATTTAGACCAAATCCAAGTCCAATTTGATTGACATTTGGATCCAATCTCACTTTTGGCCTTAAAGCCCAAATTTGGACCCATGACCCAAACTTAACCCAAACTCACCCAATTCAACTCCAATTAACCTCAAATCTTTTCTAAATATTCCTTAGCATCCCCACAAACAAAACCCTAACATGATTTGCCCAAAATTTAGACCCAAACCCCACTCAAACTCAATCCAAGGTCAAAAGGCCCATTTTTGACCTAAACCCAAACCTAACCCAAATTCAACCCAATTCAAATCCAAACTACCCCAAATTTGCTTCAAATCACTCATGAAACATCCATGAGCTAAACCCAACAATTATTTGGCCCAACCTCTTTACAAAATTCCCATCCATAAATTCATTTTTAAACTTAAGGGCCCATTCCTTAAACCATTTTAAAAGCCCACTTCCACCAAATCCAAAGCCCCAAAAAATTCTTCCAAAGCCCATATGACATTTCCCCTCATCATATTTTCAATTAAAATCATCCCTAAGTCCTAAACCAATGATCAAATATTTCTAAATGAAGCTTCATCCAAATTTCCACCAAATTATCCAAAATCCTTAAAATCCTTTTTTATGAAATCGACCAAACCTTTTCCCAAGCCAAATGGAGCCATGGAGCCATGCACAAGCCATATGCAAGCCATGAGAGCCTCTTTACATGTCACCATGCCATTTTGGGCAAAAGGAGGAGGCTCTTTCCTTAATTCCTAAAGGTGATTAACCACTTCCATGATTCCACTAAACCATGCTTAAGCCTAATTGTGCTTGGATGGTGACTTGACCCTACTGATTATGCCGAGCCAAATCACTTTTCCCTCGCCCAAAACCAGGCCTTGGGTGGTGCACCTAGCCCAAATGGGTGGGTTGACCCATTTAGGTCCAAATCTAGCCATGCCCCATTCCACTTTGGATCAAAGCCTTTACACATGTCCATGGCCAATCGATCGCACAAACCTCCAGCCCCGACCCACCCGACCTCGAGGGTGACCCATGCTCGGCCGGCCGGCCACCGTGCCGCCGGAAAACACCATGGCCGAGAGTTCACATGTGAGCCAACATTGAAATTCTCACTTGCCGAGCCGCCCCATCCCCAGTGGCTACCATGGCTGATCTTCTCCTCACCAGAGCAGCTGATCCCAAGCCCTAACTCCCCCTGAGAGGCCTTCCACCCTCTCCTATTTAAACTCCACCCCTCTCGGCCATGAAGGGAGAGAAGCACAAACCTTGCCAAAACTCTGCCAAAATTGTTCCAGACCCTTCTCCACCTTTAGAGCACTTGATCCCCAGTGAAATCCCCCTGCCATTTCTCCTCTGTAAGCTCAATTTCAGAGTTGAAATTCCACCCAAAACCAGGACACTTCTCCACAAGTGAGCCAATCCCCAAATTGATTGGCTCTACACCTTCACCGGACCAAGGGAAGGTGTCCACCATCAAAAGCCCCATCTCCGGGCCACCCGCGTTGCTCCAGCCTCCAAGCTTTGTGATCGGGCTTGGTCGAAATCATATCCGGACAATTCACCGGACCGAGAGACTTCATCCGGAGCTTGCTAGGACCCAATCGAAGGTGCAACAACTCTCAGATTGAAGCCACACTTCTCTGAGCCAAGGTATGAGTTAACTCTTCATCCCGAGCTTCTGAAGATTCTCTATTTCAAATGCCTTAGTTTCAATTCATGTTAGCCGTATAGATGCGTTCGTCTCTTCAAGACGAATCCATAGAGTATAAGAACGTAAAAATCCATTGAGAATCGAGTGAGATCTTAGGGATTTAGTGTGGACGGCTCTCGGGTGAGAACACTTGGGGACGATGAATGGATGCCGTCCATTCAATACACGCGCGGACGAACGACTCAGATGGCGTCGGACCGAGAAACGGTGCGAGAACCGCGGGGCCCGGCCGCCGACTCGGATGGCGGCGCCCAATCACAGCGCGACACGTACCCCTTCGGAGCTGCCGATGTTTCGCTGGCGCCGCGTGGATAAGTAGATAAATAGGGTATTTTCTGATTTATTTAATTCCCTAAACTTCAAAAATCCATATCTCTGTGTAGGAAAATCATAAAAATAAAATAAAAATACCCTCTTGCTCAGTGAACAGAGGAGAACAATGTGGAAAAGAAATCATTTAATTTCATTAAGTATTTTATTTTTTATAATTTATTTACTCTCTGCATACATTTAATTCTCCATGCATGTATACAATTCACCATGGCATGAGACCATAGGGCTTTTGAAGCCTCTGAACTTGGGAACATTCCCTGAATTTTCCAAGGTCGAGGCCATCTCTGTGAAAAGTTATTTATTTTTCAAATGCATGTTGCTGTTTTGAGTATTTTAATTCCAAAAAATAACATGTTGTGAAATAAATTCTAGGAAAATTTGGTGATGTTCCTTATGACCAGAGAACCCTAGGAAAAATAGATTTTGGCTTAGTTCATTCAAAACAACCCTAATTGACTTAAACACCCAAAATAGGTCTTTAATTAATTAGAGTTAACTAGGTATCAAATTGACTTGAAATCAATTCTCCACTGACCTTTAGGATAAGAGGAATCCACCATAAAAATTTGAGGTCAATTGGACTTGGTTAGCCCCACTAATTGGGTTGATTAAGTCACTTAGCCATTTTAAACTTTAAAAACTCATAACTTTTAAAATACTTTTCAAAAATTCACCAAATTGGTTTTGGAGCCTCTCTGATATCAGGGGAACCTAAGAAAATTAAAATTTCAATTTTCTAAAAAAGTTGATTTTTAATAATATTTTAATATTTTTAATAATTAAAAAATAATAAAAATCACAAAAATAATAAAATTCACCAAAATGTCACATTTTGAATTTTAATCACTTAGGAACAAATCCCACATTTTTCCTAGGTCTATTTAGTGAGATATTGAATTTTAAAGCTTTAAGGTAATTTTAAAATTAAAAAAATGTATTTTCTAGCATTTTCACTAAAATAATTATTATAAATCATAGAAAAATCAGAAAATTGCAAAATTTGTTGCTCTGGTTTCCTTGATATCAGAGAGATTTTTGAAAAATATAATATTCATTTTTCAACATTTATTTTATTTTTAAATTAATTAACACTCCAAAACTTAAAATAATTATAATAAAAATAACATAATTCAAAAAATCACCAAAATTGGTCCAAGTGCTTCTCTGGTTATTAGGAATGTCCCCTAATTTTCTTAAGGACAGAAACTTTCCTTTGGTCATGTTATCAAATTTTCCTTGAAAATCTCTATTTTCCACAAAAATAATTATATAAATAAATTAAATACAGAAAAATCACATTTTCTCCTCTCATGTCTTTATTGACATGTGAGTGAAGTCACATAAAAATTTCAAGTTCATTTGGGTTCAATTTAGTGAGTTATGAAATTATTAAGCTTAAGGGGTAAAATGGTAATTAAAATCTTTAATCCTTAATTAAAACTTTAGGTCTAATAAAAAATCAACAAATAAATATTTGATCTTAATCTGATTTGGATGATTGAAATTTAAATAATTAAAGGGTAGAAACCCATTAAATAATTTTAAAATTATTAAACTTTAATTAAATAATAGATTAAATTTGGAGGAATAATAAATTGGAATTATTAAAATAGGGATATTTATTAGGAAGAGATTTATTCTTTAATTTAAAAATCCCTAAATTAATTATATCATTAATACTCAATTTTTAATTAAAATGATAACTCAAATTTAAAATATTAAAAGACTTAATTAAATTATTAAACTTTTTTGAAATTTCAATTAAAATTAAAAATAAAGTAAATTAAAGATAAATTAAATTAAAATTAAATTAAATTTAATAATTGAATTAAATTAAATTAAAACAAATTAAATTAAATTAAACTAAATTAAAATTAAATTAAATTAAATTTAATTTAATAATTAAATTAAATTAAATTAAATTAAATTAAATTAAATAATTAAATTAAATTAAATTAAATAATTAAATTAAATTAAACAATTAAATTAAATTAAATTAAATTAAATAATTAAATTAAATTAAATCAAATCAAATTAATTAAACACCAAATCAAATTAAATTGAACTATGTTAAACTAAATTAAAACTCAATTAAATTAAGTTGAATTAAATATAACATCACATAAGACATAAAGAATTCAAAATAAATGTAAAGCAACTTGAACACTATTCCAAATTTAAACCCTTTAACTTAAATCAAATCATTTGAATACTAATTTACCCTTGAAAGCTTTGATTATTATAACTCCTAAATGGAACATCAAATGAAGTGTTATCTCACTCATAGGATATTCAAATGTCCTAGTTCACTGAGCAAGTTAACAAGACTTGAAAACCTCGGACGATCGATTCATTTATATAATTAAATTCATTTGGACTTAAAACAATCCTAGAAATATTGAAAAGATGTTTAAGATTCTTCTTAAGCACTTCCTCAATATGATAGGATATTTATAAGAACAATTGGACTTAATTGTCCTTTGATGAAGAAAATCGTCCTTAAACAAAAACACAAAGAACCTAGACGTCATAGGAGTTGACTAGCTATAGGATTAGGAATTTGGTAGAAAACCATAACCTTTCCCTTAGCTTTACCTAGGAACTTGCTTAAATATTCTAATTGTGTTTTAAGTGTAGCTTGGGATGACGGGAAGACCCTCCAGGTACGCTTTTGTTTTTTTATTGCAATTTACTCTCTTGCAACTTACTTTCCTGCAATTTACTTTCTTGCAAATGTACTTTATTTTTCTTGCATGATAAAACAGCAGTTGCATGAAAACCTACACCTTTAGGATAGTCCCTAAAACCGAAACCAAAACTAAGTTAAAAGTCATTGCAAGATAAAATTCACCGCCACAACATTTCAAAATATAAAACAACTCAAAATTTAATCACAAACAGAACACAAAACTACAATTACAACTAAATTAAAACGTCCTGTTGGATGATCGGGAATACCTCGGATGATGTAACCTACGTGTTGCTAACGGGATTTCCCACGGTCTAAATGAAAGTGTGGAACTCATTCAGTTGGGTTTAGCAAATTCATCTGGACTAAGTGAATCCGATAAAAATAATGATGCCAGAAGGATGAAACCGTGGGATCTTAAACGGTGTCGTTATAATCAACTTTAAGATTTGTTTTAATTAAAACGTAAAAAACACTTGGAAATTAAGATTTTCTCTAAACCAAAACACTTTTCTCATCCCCTGATTTATGATTTCTAAAACTAAACCCCTGCAACAACAAGGAGCTTGGAGCATGGTGGGCAGCACGGCCATCGTCGTCAGCAAAACTTGAACCTACTTCAGCAAAACTTTCCTAGAATTAAATAACCAAGCCATAGGACTTCGAGGTAGCTTGCCTAGTGCAACATAAATCCTCAACTCTTCGTTAGGCATTTCGCATTGCAAATTAAGCCCTAACCGGTCTTAGGATTCCGAGGTAGTCGTCCGATACGACAATAAACCCTCACATTTTCTAGGCTATTTGTTTGATTTTATCATACAAATATAAGCCCTAATTAATTAAAATTGGCAAGATCAAAACATTTAAATAAGTATTAGGACTTTCCTAAACTCGAGCCAAACGATAGGATAGTCGGGAAATTACCGAAGTTCACTTCGAATCTGTGATTTCTCCTACCTTTCTTCCTTTGGATTCACAAAACAAAATGTTCCAAAATTTGATCCATTCCCTATTGAAATTCCAAAATTCAATCTTTGAAAACCTTAAACTTTAAAATTCTTGAGAGCAGAATTATTGATTATTATCGAGAGTTTTCTTAAGTGATTCCCGTCATTTAAGATGTAATTAACTATAGGGGCTTGCCCTTATAGGGAATTTTAAGAACCTGTGTAATATAAACCCTGCTTAATTTCTTTGTATTATGCAGGGGAACTTGTCGGCTTATAAAATTGGTTCGCAGACCAAACGGATGTCACAAATCTTCTAGTTTATTTAATCGAGCCCCATTATCAACTAGTGTGTCTATTCTTCGGGATAGATACACAGCTTGTGATGTGGCGCTCATTTATATAAACTATTCGGGATGTGAGATCAGTTTGATTTCATATCTTAAAATTTTCAAATTTAAAATTATTTTCAAAAATCAAATACTACTTTTCAAATTATTTATTTAAATTAAATTAAAAATTCGCCGACAATTTCTGTTAGGCGGCCCCCTTTTCAGAATAAAACACGCAACCTAAAAATATGCCGACATGGGGAGAGGCTCATTTTGGGTCTAAATGGGTCAACCCACCATTTTGGGTTTGGTGCACCCTTCCAAGCTCTGGTTTTGGGCTGGGAGGCTCATGTGAGTCAACCTACCAAAGGTAGTGAAGTCCACATCAAGGATTAGGTGGCAAAGTATGGTTTAGAGTGTATCATGTTTAAGGTAAAAAGGGCTTAAAAAGGGTTTAAGAAAGAGATCCCCTCTCTTACCATTAATGGTTTGGTGAGGTGGAAAGTGGATTCCATGGCTCTCATGGCTCCTATAGGGCTCATGCATGGCTTCATGGCTTGTCTTTGGCTTGGGGAAAAGCTTGGTCAATTTCATGAAAATGGATTTTAGAAATTTTGGTAATTTGATGGGAATTTGTATGAAGCTTGATTTGGAATGGTTTAATGATGATTTTGAAACTTAGGGGTGATATCAATTAAAGGTATGTTGAAAAGAAATTGCCATGTGGGCTTTAGGGCCAATTTTGGGCTTTTGTATTTGGTGGAAATGAGCTTTTAGAATGGTTTAGGAAAGTGGGCCTTTAGGTTTGAAAAAAAATTGGTGGATGTAAATTTTGTAAAGGATTGGATCCCATGAGTGTTGAATTTAGTTTAAGAATGTTTCATGAATGATTTGGAATAAACTTGAAGTGTTTGGGCTAGGTTTGGGTTGGATTTGGACCTCTTTGGTGAATGGGCCAATGTAGGTCAAATTGGGCTAACTTGGGCCAATGTTGGGCTAGGGTTGAAATTGATGTAAAATAAGTGTTGGGAAATGTTTATGGGAGTGTTTCAAAGAGGTTTTGGCCTTGGTTGGGTTTTGATTTTGAGGTTTGGGCTTATTTGGGTTAAGTTTGGGTTTTGGTCAAAATTGGGCCTTTTAGCTTTGGGTTGAATTTGAGTGGGGTTTGGGTCTAAATGTTGGGCAAATCATGTTAGTGTTTTGTTTGTGGGAATGTTAAGGAAGGTTTAGAAAAGATTTGGGGTTAATTGGAGTTGAATTGGGTGAGTTTGGGTTAGGTTTGGGTCATGGGTCCAAATTGGGCTTTAAGGCCAAAAGTGAAATTGGATCAAAATGTCAATCAAATTGGACTTAGATTTGGTCTAGATTAGTGTTGGGAATGTTGAATTGAAGTTTAGAATTGAATTGGACCAAAATTTGGGTCAATTGGGTAGGTTTGGTTTGACATTGGGTTCACTTAGGGTTAAAATGGGTCAAATTGGGGGTTTTGACAAAAGTAGGGTAAATTGACAACATTGGTCCATAGTGTAGTTGAACAAAATGAAATTGTGAATATTTGGGATTTTTTGGAATTTTTTGGGAATTTTCTGAATTTTTGGATTTTTGGGTCAAGAAGGGTACTTTGGGTATTTGGAGGGTATTGGGAGGTATTTTTGGAATTTTTGGTATTTTTGGCTATGAATGATCAATTTGAATAATGTGGGAATGTTTGGGAATAATTTTGAGGAATTTTGGGTAATTTAGGTGTTTTGGAGGATTTCGAGGGTTTTGGGTAAAGCAGAGTGTAGTAGGTCCGGGGTCAAAAATTCAAAATTTCGAAAATTGAAGATTGGGTAAATGTAAGTGGAATAAAATCATTTTGGTTGAGCCTTGAAGCCATATCAAGCCCACATGAGCCATGAAGGGACTCATTTAAGGCATCCACTATGTTGTTCCTAACCCTCTTAGCCAAGGGCTTAGGGGTTAAGGACCATCCATGTGAATCACCTACATGAGTCGGGAGGTCCGATCGAGTATGGGTGTGGTTTTAGGAGGTGTGTGAAAGTGTAGTGTATAGGTGTAGTGTGTGTGAAAATCAGCCCCTTTACCGGACCGGGCCACCTGGGCGAGTCCTAAGGCCAAAGAGTCCTATAGGAACTTATCCTTTAAACTTCCACATTTGATTTCAACCCTCTAGGTGATTAGGGGTCTACAGTCAAGTTTGTGGAGTTTGCAGGGAGTTAAGAAGTGGTTTTGAGTTTCTAAGTGGTAGGTCCCAATTCTAGTCCTCTAAGTTAGTCAAAGGAAAAGCCTAAGGCTAGATCCTAAGTACTAAAAGAAGAAGAGAAGACCTCATCAAAAATGAGATCAACAGTCACCCTGCATAAAAACTGAAACCCTTTAGGATAGTCACAAAACTGAGACCAATAATCAAAATTAAAAATCAAGACAAGATAAAATTCACCCCCACAACATTTAAAATATAAAACAACTCAAATTTTAATAAAAAAAACAAAAATTACAATTGAAACTAAATTAAAACGTCTCGTTGGATGATCAGGAACCCTTGAAGGAGGTAATCTATTTGTTGCTAAAACGGTTTCCCACGGTCTAAATGAAAGTATGGAACTCATTAAGTTGAGTTTAGTAAATTCATTTGGACTAAGTGAATTTGATGAAAATAACCATGACTGGATGATACAACCGTGGGATCTTAACTGGTTTTGTTATAATTAAATTTAATGTTCCCCTAATAAAATATTAAGACACCTTAATTTAAAAATTTCCAGAATACGACTCTCCTCTCTTCTCCTAAATTGACACTTCTTTAAAGTAAACCTGTTACGACGAAGAGCTTGGAGCATGCATAGTGGGCAGCACGACCATCTTCAACAGCAAAACTTGTCTACATCATCAAAACCAATCCTTAGAAGTTAAAACAACAAGCCATAGGACTTCAAGGTAGCTTGCCTAACACAGCATAAATCCTCACATTTTCTTTAGGCCCTTGTACAACTATGTTGTGTAACATAGGGACTAACTCGTCTTAGGATTCCGAGGTTGTCATAGGGTATGACATAAACCCTCCTATCTTCCAGGACATTCACATGATTGGTATCAAGTGAATATAAGTCCTAAATAATAAAATTGATAGGATTAAACACCAAATAAATATCCTAAATCAAACTGAAACCATATGATACTTTCGGAAGACATCAAAATTTTTCTTGAATCTGTGTGCTTCCCCTAGCTTTCTCTCTTTTGGATTCTGATAAAATGAAATTTTCTAAGACTTGAGCCATTCACCTATTGAATTTTTTACTATCACATTTTCTTTGAAAACCTTAACCTTGGAAGTCATGAATATAAATATTTCCTGATCTATATCAAGAGTTTTCTTAGGTGACTTCGGTTATCTAAGATGTAACTAACTATAAGGGCTTACCCTTATAAGAAACTTAAAGACCTCAGATTAATATAATCTTTATCTAATTCTTTCATATTAGATAGGGGAACTTGTTGGTCAAAATGGTTCGCAGACCAAACCGATGTCATAAATTCTATAGTTTATTTGATCAAGCCTCACCAAAAGCCATGTATTTATTCTTCAGGATAAATACATGTCTAGTGGTGAAACGCTTGACTATTTAAACTATTATTTATATGAGATCAGTTTGATTTCATATTCTTAAAAATTAAAATATTACTTTCAAAATGCATATATATATATATATATGTATATATATATATATATCTATATATATATATGTATATATGGCGGTCGGCTCCTTTGCTCTGCTAGGGTTTGGTCAGTGATGGCTTCCCCGGGTGGCGGCTGGGCAAGTTGGTCTGTTTCTCCAAGGTCTGGGGTGCTTGTTTGGTCTTCAAGTTTGCCTTCACGGTGCTTGGTGGGTGGTTGGTAAGGTCCTTTCAAGGGGTTTTGATCTTCCCGGCAAAGTTTTTTGATTTTTCTGTTCCATTGGTTGGGTTCTGCTGCTTCGTCGCCTTTTCCTCCCGTATCTTCTCCCTTTGTTGTGTCCTCTCGATGTTATTTCGGCTTCGAAAATCTCTTGTCATGGCTGGGGTCAACATATCCACCTCTTATGCTGCTGCACTAAGTAATGGCTTGCTCATTACTAATGCTTGCGAAAAATTGCTTTTCCCCCAAAATTTACATGATGCGAGCAATGGGAAATCGGATTGCCCCTTCATTAGACCTCTTGGCTCTAAGGAGGGCAGACCGACCATTATTTTCACTTCTAAGGAAATGGAATCTCTTGCTGAAGCTATTAAGTTCTCCATTGTGGGTCAATTCCAATATGGCCACCCTAAGATGGAATTAGTCAGGAATTGCTTTGAGCAGATTCCCTTTGTGGGTCAATGGAAACTTGGAGTGATGGATGGAAGACACCTCCTTATCAGATTATCCAGGGAAGAAGACTATGCAAGATTAATTGGAATGCGGATTATGCAAATAGCTAACACCCGGATGAAACTCATCAAATGGTACCTCGGCTTTGATCCAGCTAAAGAACCCCCACTTAAACCTATGTGGTTTAAATTTCCTAATCTACCTATTGAATCGTTCCACACTAATGCTCTATTTCGGATTAGTAGAGCATTAGGGACTCCCTTAAAGTTGACCCCTCCACTTCTAATTTGGGGAACATTCATGGTGCTAGAGTGCTCGATTGAGAGAGATGTTTCTCTCCACGAGTTAGACAGTTGTGGATTACCACCTCGACGAGTGGTAAGGGTTTACGGCAAAAATCCAAATGGAAACTAAACCAGGTGTTACGTAAACACTGTAGAATGTTTGGCCACTTAATGGAAAATTGTTACAGATTAAAACCCCCTTCCAAAAAGCCAGTCAGACCCCAACCTTCAGTGCAACAAACCAAAGATACTATTTAAGGGAACTTATTTGCAGAACCTATTGCTCTAGACTCTCGGTTGATGTCTCCGGATTGCATAGAGGTGTGAACCCGAGAGATTATCCCGGAGGATCCGATAAATCCCGCTCGAGGAGACACCTCACATTACCCCCGAACTCACAATTAAAGCTCCAAAAGACTCACACGAGTCAAGATATCATTGAGCGAGGTCATTATACCCTCCATAGATATTATATCTACATCCCGAATAATATTCAAGCTGCCAGGCGAGAACGGAAGGCAAAAAAGAAGAAAAAGGTGTTATCCGAACTTCAAAACCGACCCGAGGTGGGGAAAGTGTCACTACCCCACTGATATCGAAGTGGCGGAACTAGATCTAGATCCGAGATCGCCCAGCTCACTCCCTCCCCGGCCTAAACCCCCGGATGTTTAACTTCTTATGTTGGAATATTAGGGGTGTGGCCCACCCTCATCTCTTAAAAGGCTATTGAATCTCTTTAAGAAACACCAACTGCGGGGCATTGTGCTTCTTGAACCATTGGTTCACAAACACAAATCCAAATTATTTTCCAAGTTTCTTCGGTCGTTCCATTTTTACTAACTCTTCCAATAAAATCCGGGTTCTCGGCGAGCGGGAACTCCAATGCAAAGTTATTGTGGACCATCCTCGATTGATTCATTTACATTGTACGAGTTAATGGTATTTCTTTTGCTACAACTTTTGTTTATGCGAGACTGCACTAAAGCTGCTAGAAGAGAACTCCGGCAAGAAATCCATCTTATCGGCTCTAGGGAATCTCTTAGCTGGATTGTGGGTGGGGATTTCAACAACATTTCTTCTACTATAGAAAAATCTGGTGGCGAGGCCTCCTAATCTCAACCAACTCACCGAGTTTAATGATAACATCCGGAGAGCAAACCTTTTTGATTTGGGGTTTCAAGGGAACCCTTTTACTTGGAGGAGGGGTAAAATGCTGGGAGAGACTTGATAGATTCTCGGCAAATGATTCTTGGCACCATACTTTTCTTCATACTACCATTTCACATCTAAATTTTGCTTGGGTCCGATCACGGACCATTACTTATTTCCATTTCTACTCCCCCAACCAAACCGAGTTCTCCCCATTTCGGATTCTGAATTTCGGTCTTCCCACCCTCGATTTCAATCTATTATCTCTAAGCGAGTGGATCGGTTGTCCCCACTCCAATCCTTTTATTAGACTTCGAGAATCTTCAACTGAAACCGTTGCCTGTCCTTTCTCACTTGGAGTTGGGAGACTATTGGTGACATCACTCATAACATTGTACGAGTCGAGAAGGATCTCTCTTCTTTGGAAGTTGCTGCCCTTACTGATGATACTAAATACTACCAGATGGTCACTGCTCAAGAACATCTGCTTACTCTTATTGACTGGCAGGACCAATTCCTTAGACAGAAAGCTGCTACTACTAAATTCAAAGATGGAGATAGGAACACTAAATTCTTTCATGCATGGATAAAATTCAAAAGGAAATGTAATGCTATACATTCCATCTTAAATGACCAAGGCCTTCTACTCAATGAGGAAGGCTGCTATTGCCAATGATGTTGTCAAGTATTACCGGGAACTTCGACTTTTAAACTCGGCGACGAGATCTCCTATTGATGATAGCACTGTTTAATAAAGAGTTTAATTATACCCGAGTCTCTACAATTAGCTGATATTCCCTCTCTTGAGGAAATTTGGGTGGCACTTAACTCTATTGACGACTCTAAATCAGTCGGTCACGATGGGTACGAGTCTTGACTTCTATTAAAAACACTGGAACACTTGCAAAGCCGAGGTCACCACTTGCTATCCAAAGCTTCTTTTCAGGTAGGGACATTCCCCAATACTTCCATGCATCTACTATTGTGCTTGTGCCTAAGACCGATGCCCCCAAGTGCTTGGAACCACTATAGACCAATTAGCCTAACCACTTGTTATCGGTAAGGTTATCGAGCAAAATCTTAGTTGGCGATTGCAACCTCATCTTGCTCATATTATCGCCCCAACCAATCGGCTTTTGTTAAAGGCGGATCTATTGCGATAATGCCCTCCTTGCTCAAGAACTTTTGTTGGATTTGGACGGACCTTGTAGGGGTGGTAACTTGATTTACAAACTAGACATAAAAAAGGCTTATGATACTATCGATTGGAACTTTATTCTTCGAGTGCTTGCATGCTAGAGGCTTTTCCAATACCTTCGTTTACTCATTAAGAGATGGCTTCGAACAATAACCATTCTATCCTCATTAATGGCAAATGTTGGGGTGATTTCAGAGCTACTAGAGGGCTTAAACAAGGTGATCCACTCTCTCCCACTATCTTCATCATTGTTATGGACTATCTCTCAAGGTTGCTGGATACTCAAGTCTCCTCTCACCCTTATGCACAATTCCACCACGAGTCGGATATTAACATCTCTCACCTTTTATATGCTTGATGATTTAATGATATTCTCCAGAGCTTCTAAAGCTGTCATCAATAAGGTGATGCACTTGTCTCAACAAGTTTCAACGGATATCCGGCCTTCATTTCAACAAAAACAAGTGTGAATTGCTTTTCCCCAACCATATCCACCCTAACATTATCCATTGGACCACTGAATTCACCGGCTTTGTCAAAACCAACCTTCCCATAAAATACTTGGGGGTTCTTCTTATCAAAGGCGAGATCTAAACAAACTCATTTTGAGGAGATCATTGCCAAGTTGAATACTCGACTCTCTAATTGGTCCAATTCCTTCCTCTCATCCGGTGGCAGAATTACACTCCTAAATAGCATATTAACCTCTTTCCTCGCTTATATCCTGCAGATGGCTTGCTTAAAGAAAAGTTCCGGGATTCGGATTGAAAGAATATTTAACGATTTCTATGGTCCGGTCATAGAAAACAGTTTCATTAGGCTAGGCGGCAAAGAGTAGCCTTGCCTAAAGTAGCTGGTGGTTTAGGTTTTAAAGGCTTGAAACACCTACGGCAAGTTAATTTACGTAAGCTATGGATTCATTTCGGGGAGCGGAATTCTCTTTGGGCTCTTTTCATGAAAGGGAAATATTGTAGAACCACTCATCCCTTAGCCTCTCATATCAAAACAGGTATTTCTAGAATCTGGAAACATATGCTCATTAACAAGGAAATAGCTGAATCTCTTATTTACTGGGAGTTAGGCAAGGGTTACATCCTGTTTTGGCAAGATAATTGGTGTCAAAAGAAACTTCTGGTTCCCCTACCTAATATTAACAAAGACCAATTCCCTATTTCCTGCTGTTGGGACAACATGAATTGGTCCATTCCTAAACTGAAACAATTACTGGCTGATTCTGTTGTTGATCAGGTGGCTCTTATCCCCTTTGATAGGTATCAACCTGATAAACTCAGATGGATAAATGGCAAGAATAGCAGCATTACCAAGCACATTTATTCCACTATCAACTCTTGGAATCGAGTCGAGTCGGGGCAATAGCATATGGAACAAATATCTTACCCCTCTATGTCCTTCCTCATTTGGAGAATTTTCCATGGGCTCCTCCCTACCGATGATATTCTAAAACTCAAAGGTTTGAGAGGCCCTTCTAAATGCCTTCTCGTGCTTGTTAATTCGAAACTCGAACCATCTTTTCTTTAAATGCCCCTTCTCCCAAGAGGTTTGGTCGAGTCCGATCGGCAAGTTGAAAATTAACTTCGTTGTTGTTAGATTGGCATGATTTTAATGATTCCCGGCATTCCTGGCGAGAAAGTTAAAGCTAGGGAGATCCCTTGTATTGTGGCTTGGTTCATTTGGATGCATAGAAATGGGGTTAAATATGATGGGGTGCTTCATAAAGCTAACAGGGTAGTTACCCACTGCCTTACTTTTATCTCTAAATTGATCTCTGTTAAAAATTTTCCAAACATTCTTCAGGCTTCTTTGTACGTAAATAGACCTATGCTTCACAAAGTTACTAAGATCTTTTGGAAAGCCCCTAGCCCTCCTTTTATTAAAGTCAATACGATGGTGCTTTCAAGGATCAATTAGCTAGCATTGGAGGCATCTTCGGAGACCATACTGGGAAAGGTTTGCTTTTCTTCCGAGCTCCCACTACTGCCGATGATCCATTGGAAGCCGAATTGGCTGTTGTTTTTGGGCTCTTCACATTGCTACACTCTTTCAATGGTCTTCCATCATTGTGGAGGGAGACTCTTCTACTCTAGTTCGGTACTTTCAGAATGACCTTCTTCCTCCTTGGCACCATTCCACTTGGGTTTACCAAATCGGATCTTTCGTTGCCTCGACTTCATCGTTCAATTTAACTTTATTTTTAGAGAAGGTAACGGACACGCTAATTGGATTGCTAAAAAAGCTTTATCTTCACAAGAGATTATGGTCTCCTCTACTCTACCTCCCCAGCTTCTTTATCTCATCCAGGCTGACTCATTCCAAGCCCCTCACTTCAGAATTTTGGAGTGATGTCCCTGCAATTGTTACTCTCCCTACACCTGGCTTAAAGCCGTTTATAATTACTCGTAGGAGCATTTTAGTGTCTTTTTGGTTTTTACTTGGTTTTTTTGCTCCTTTTGGGTTTTCTCTTCGTAGTCGTTCTCTTCTTTTATCGGGAATGGCCACTACTCTCTAGTTTATTTCATTTACTTAGTCTCTTTTCCTTTTGGTGTGGAGTTGTACTGGGATCTTCTTCCCTGGGGGATCTCCCTTTTGTATCTGCATACTTTTTTATTAACATGTAGGGGGCAAGTGTAGCCTCTTCCCAAAAAAAAAAAAAAAAAATCTATATATATATATATATATGTATATATATATATATATATATATATATATATATATATATATATATATATATATATATATATATATATATATATATATATCCATAGCCCAAGAGCCTATTTCATTGAAATAAAACGTTTAAAGAATTGATGATGATAGGGCCCAATAGTGAGCCCTATAGTAACATACACTTCAAACAAAGGATATAGAAGACAGAAAAGAAACATGTAAATAACAGTTTCTAAAAGAGATGTCACCAAGGCAGTTTTCTTGAACTGGTTCGTGGCGATCCACAAAGTAATCTTCTAAGTGCTAATCCATTTCCAGGAGTAACCATGATATCATCAATTAATTCTCAAAATGCCCTTCCGGGCTTCTTCTTCCATCGAGAAGTGTAAAATTCTCAACCTTTCTCTTCTTCTTCTTCTTCTTCTTCTTCTTCTTCTTCTTTTTCTTCTGTTTCTTCTTCTTCTGAGGGCTGATCCTTTGGATTCATAGAAGGAGCAGTAGATGCAGCAATGGGTATCACTTGGGGGTTTCTTCATTTTCTGCTAAATTTTTGAAAATACCTATCGGACACCACAGGTTTTGTGGCCACCAAAACAACAAGAGGAGAAGTAGGAGGAGGAGCATCCTTTTCTTTCTCCGAGGTTCTTTCCACCAGAGTGGTCTCAATTCGCTCCACCTCTAGAGCAGGTAAATCAGAAGAGGGTGAAGGGGTAACAATATTAACCCGTTCGTTAACTTGTTTAAGACTAACTTCATCAGGTTTCTGTTCTTCAACTGATGCAGATGGGGGGGGGGTTCAATGTCAGCCAAACCATTGGCCTTCTGTCTCATAAAAGTCCTACCATTTCCTATCTTAGATGGGGGATAGAGTCTATAGCACCTATCCCTGGTGTGCCCAAACATTCTACAGTGAGGACAGTAATAAGGCTTGTGCTCCATAACCACCTTCTGCCAAACAGCGTCCTGATCAGAGCCCACCTAAATTAGATGAACATCTGGGAGAGTAATATCTCTCTCAATGAGAAGCCTAACAGCATCAGGTGTAGTCCTGTTATAAGTGGCAGCATCCATTTGCAGTGGCATACCAAGGGCTCTGCCAATTTGAAAAAGAAAATTCTGATTGAAATATTGATATGGGAGACCTGGAAACTTGAACCAAATAGGAACCACATGAGGTTCCTTAGAGGGTTCAAAATCTAGAGACCACTTTATAATCTTCATTTCAGTCCCTGCGATGAAAACAGACTGCTTGGCAAACAACCTAGCATAGTCCTCCTCCACCGTTAAATGAATCAATAGATGTCTTCCATCCAACAGTCCCATCTTCCAAGCTCCAATGAAGTGTAGTGAGTCAAAGAAATTCCTCACCAACTCCATTTTAGGATGTCCCAAAGCAAACTTACAGATAAGGGTAAATTTCACCTCCTCATTCAAAGCATTTAACTCAGCCTCAGAAAAAATAATGGCAGGAGAGCCATCTTTCTCCCCAATAGGGTGAATAAAAGGACAAGAACCTCTTCCTGCCGCAGCATCATGAAAAGCCTGTGGAAAAACCAAAATTAGGACCTTTGCGAGTAGCCATACCTTTTCCCACCACCCCAGCAAAGGTAGCCGACACCATGGA
>JAKZJZ010000447.1:0-49048 GCA_022702705.1 Papilionanthe hookeriana x Papilionanthe teres
TGAATGCCTCAAATGAGTCCCTTCATGGCTCATGTGGGCTTGATATGGCTTCATGGCTCAACAAAAATGATTTCATTTCACTTACATCCACCCAATCTTCAATTTTCCAAATTTTCAATTTTTGACCCCCGAGACCCAACACCCGCCAACCTACCCAAAGCCCTGAATAGCCCAAATTTCTCAAAAATTTCCAAATTACCCAAATTTCTCCAAAATCAATCCCAAACATTTCCACATCACTCAAATTGATCATCCATACCCAAAAATACCAAAAATTCCAAAAATACCCCCCAATACCTTCCAAATACCCAAAATACCCCTCTTGACCCAAAAATCCAAAAATTCAGAAAATTCCCAGAAAATTCCAGAAAATCCCAAATATTCCCAATTTCATTTTGTTCAACTACACCATGGGCCAATTTTGTCAATTTACCCCACTTTTATCAAAACCCCCAACTTGACCCATTTTAACCCAAAGTAAACCCAATGTCAAACCAAACCTACCCAATTGACCCAAATTTTGGTCCAATTCAATTCTAAACTTCAATTCAACATCCCCAACACCAATCTAGACCAAATCCAAGCTCAATTTGATTGACATTCGGATCCAATTTCACTTTTGGCCTTAAAGCCCAATTTGGACCCATGACCCAAACCTAACCCAAACTCACCCAATTCAACTCCAATTAACCCCAAATCTTTTCTAAACCTTCCTTAACATCCCCATAAACAAAACACTAACATGATTTGCCCAAAACTTTGATCCAAACCCCACTCAAATTCAACCCAAAGCCAAAAGGCCCAATTTCGACCTAAACCCAAACCTAGCCCAAATGAGCCCAAATCCCAAAATCAAAACCCAACCAAAGCCAAAACCTCTTTGAAACACTCCCATAAACATTTCCCAACATTAATTTTACATCAATTTCAACTCTAGCCCAACTTTGGCCCATGGTAGCCCATTTTGGCCCACTTTAGCCCACTTACCAATTAAACCCAAATTCAAACCAATTCAAACCCAAATCACTTCAAACTTGTCTCAAACCACTCATGACACATCCCTAAACCAAACTCAACAATTATTTGGCCCATGCCTTTACCAAAATTTCATCCAAAATCCATTTTCAAATCTAAAAGCCCACTTCCCTAAACCATTCCTAAAAGCCCATTTCCACCAAATTCAAAAGCCCAAACTCGATCCTAAAGCCCACATGACATTCTCATCTCATCCATCCACTTAATTAAAATCATTCCCTAAGTCCTAAATCCATCAATCAAATCTATTCTAAACAAAGCCATATGACAAACCATCCAAATTTTACACCAAAATACCAAAATTCTTAAAACCCATTTTCATGAAATCGACTAAACTTTTCCCTAAGCCAAAGACAAGCCATGCAAGCCATGCACAAGCCACATGAAGCCATGGAGAGCTTTGACATGTCGATCATAGCCATTAATGGAAAAAGGAGGAGCCCCTTTCCTAATCCTCCTTAAGCCTTTTTAACCTTAAGCATGTCACACTCTAAACCATGCTTTGCCACCTAATCCATGGATGGAGACTTCACCACTCCATGGCAGCCGACCCAATCGATCCTCCTCAGCCCAAAATCAAAGCCATGGGGAGGTGCACCTAACCCAAACCAATGGGTTGACCAAATTGAAGCCAAAATAGCCCCTTCCCCATTCCACTTTGATTCAACCACTTTACACATGGCAAACGCTCAATCGAATGCACCAAACCCCCGCCCCGACCCACCCGAACACGATGGTGACCCATGCCTCGGCCGGCCAGCCACCGTGCCGCCGGAAAACACCATGGCCGAAACCTCGGGAGGAGCCAAACTTTGGAATTCTCCCTTGCCGAGCCGCCCCATGCCTAATGGTCACCATGGCCGTTCTTCTCCTCACCAAGAGCAGCTCGATCCCAAGCCCTCAACTCCCCCGGGAGGCCCTCCACCCATGCCTATTTAAACACCACCCCCTCACGGCCATGAGAGGAGAGTTGCACAAACCTTGCCAAAACTCGCCAAAATTGTTCCGTACCCCTCCTCATACATGCAGCACTTGATCCCCAGCTGAGATCCCCCGCCATTTCTTCTCTCGCGAGCTCAATTTCGTAGCCGAAATCCAAGCCCAAAACCAGGACACTTCTCCACGATGAACCAATCCCCAAATTGATTGGTCCTACACCTTCACTGCACCAAGGGAAGGTGTCCACCAGCAAAAGCCCCATCTCCAGTGCCACCCGCTTGCTCCGCACTCCAAGCTTTGTGATCACCTGTGGTCGAAGTTCAACCTAGTACAATTCACCGCACCGCGAGACTTCATCCGGAGCTTGCCGCAGATCCAATCGAAGGTGCAACAACTCTCGCATCGAAGCTTCACTTCTCCGAGCAAAGGTATGAGCTAATTCTTCATCCCGAGCTTCCGGAGATTCTCCATTTCAAATGCCTTAATTTCAATGCATGTTTACCGTATGGATGTGTTCGTCTCTTCAAGACGAATCCATGGAGCATAAGAACACGAAAATCCATCGAGAATCGAGTGAGTTCTTAGTGGTTAGAGTGTGGACGGCTCACGGGATCACACCGGCCATGGACGATGAACGGATGCCGTCCATTTAATACACGCGCGGACGGACGGCTCGTGATGGCGTCGGACCGAGAGACGGCACGAGAACCGCGGGGCCCGGACCGCCGACTCGGATGGCGGCGTCGAATGGGAGCGCGCCACGCGTGCATTTCGGAGTCGCCGAGGCTGACGCGGCGCCGCGTCGGATAAGTAGATAAATAGGGTATTTTCTATTTATTTAATTCCCTAAACTTTGAAAATTCATATCTTTGTGTAGAAAAATCACAAAAATAAAATAAAAATACCCTCTTGCTCAGCTGAACAGAGGAGAATAATGTGGAAAAGAAATTAATTAATTTTGTCCAAGTATTTTATTTTTAATTAATTATTTACTCCCTGCATTGTTTTAATTCTCCATGCATGTCATACAATTCACCATGGCATGAGACCATAGGGCTTTTGAAGCCTCTGAACTTGGGGACATTCCCTGAATTTTCCAAGGTCGCAGGCCATCTCTCGTGAAAAGTTATTGATTTTTCAAATGCATGTTGCTGTTTTAAGTATTTTAATTTCAAAAATTAGCATGTTGTGAAATAAATTCTAGGAAAATTTGGTGATGTTCCTTATGACCAGAGAACCCTAGGAAAAATAGGATTTGAGTTAATTCACTTAGATTAACCCTAATCGGCTTAAACACCCAAAATAGACCCCTAATTAATTAGAGTTAACCATAGATCAAATTGACTTGAAATCAATTCTCCACTGACCTTTAGGATCAGAGGAACCCATCATAAAAATTTGAGGTCAATTGGACTTGGTTAGCCCCACTAATTGGGTTGATTAAGCCACTTAGCCATTTTAAACTTTAAAAATTCATAACTTTCAAAATATCTTTCAAAAATTCACCAAATTGGTTTTGGAGTCTCTCTGATATCAGGGGAGTTTAAGAAAATTAAAATTTCAATTTTCTAAAAAAGTTGATTTTTAATATTATTTTAATATTTTTAATAATTAAAAAATAATAAAAATCACAAAAATAATAAAATTCACTAAAATGTTATATTTTGAATTTTAATCACTTAGGAACAAGTCCCATATTTTTCCTAGGTCTATTTAGTGAGATATTAATTTTTAAAGCTCTAGGGTAATTTTAAAATTAAAAAATGTATTTTCTAGCATTTTCACCAAAATAATTATAATAAATCAAAGAAAAATCAGAAAATTGTAAAGTTTGGTTCTCTGGAATCCTTGATATCAGAGAGAATTTTAAAAATTATAAAATTTATTTTTCAACATTTATTTTATTTTTAAATTAATTAATACTCCAGAACTTAAAATAATTCTAATAAATAAAATATAATTCAAAAATTACAAAATTTGGTCCAAGTGGTCCTCTGGTCATTAGGAATGTCCCCTAATTTTCTTAAGGACAGAAACTTTCCCTTGGTCATGTTATTGAATTTTCCTTGGAAATTTCTATTTTCTACTAAAAATAATTATATAAATAAATTAAATACAGAAAAATCACATTTTCTCCTCTCATGTCTTTATTGACACATGAGTGAAGTCACATAAAAATTTCAAGTTCATTTGAGTTCAATTTAGTGAGTTATGAAATTATTAGGCTTAAAGGGCAAAATGGTAATTAAAATTTTAACCCTTAATTAAAACTTTAGGTTTAATAAAAAATTAACAAGTAAAATATTTGATCCTAATCTGATTTGGATGATTGAAATTTAAATAATTAAAGGGTAGAAACCCATTAAGCAATTTAAAATGATTAAACTTTAATTAAATAATTAATTGAATTTGGAAGAATAATAAATTTGGAATTATTAAAATAGGGATATTATTAGGAAGAGATTTATTCTTTAATTTAAAAATCCCTAAATTAATCATCTCATTAATACTCAACTCTTAATTAAAATGATAACTCAAATTTAAAATATTAAAAGACTTAATCATTAAATTAAAATTAAATCATTAAACTCTTTCAAAAATTTTCAATTAAATTAAATTAAATTAAGATTAAAAGTCAATTAAATTAAATTAAAATTAAATTAAATTAAATAAACAAATTAAATTAAATTAAATGAATTAAATACATTAAATTAAATAAATAAATAAAATTAAATTAAATTAAATAAAATTAAATAAGTAAATTAAATTAAATTAAATTAAATTAAATTAAATTAAATTAAATTAAATTAAATTAAAATTAAATTAAATTAAATTAAGAAATTAAATCAAATAAATTAAATTGAATTAAATTAAATCAAATCAAACTAAATTAAATAAATTAAATTAAATTAAATTAAATTAAATTAAATTAAGTTGAATTAAATAACCTCACTTAAGACATGAAGAAATAAATCTAAAATAACTTCAACACTATTCCAAACTTAAATCATTAATTTGAACTTAAATTTGAATCACAAATCATTAAATATCATTTTGCCTTTAGGAGCTTTAGTTATCATAACTCCTAAATAGAACATTAAAATGAAATGTTACTTCACTTATAGGACATTCAAATGTCCTAGTTCACCGAGCAAGTTAACAAAACTTGAAAACCTCTGACGATCGATTCATTTACACAATTAAATTCATTTGGACTTAAAACAATCCTAGAAATATTGAAAAGATGTTTAAGATTCTTCTTAAGCACTTCCTCAATATGATAGGATATTTACAAGAACAATCGAACTTAATTGTTCTTCGATGAAGAAAATCGTCTTCAAACTAAAAACACAAAGAACCTAGACGTCATAGGAAACGACTAGCCATAGGATTAGGAATTTGGTAGAAAACCATAAACCTTTCCCTTAGCTTTACCTAGAACTTGCTTAAATATTCTAACCGTGTTTTAAGTGCACTTGGAATGACGGGAAGACCCTCCGTGTACGCTTTTATTTTATCGCAGTTTATTTTATTGCAAATCGCACTTTATTTTTCTTGCATGATAAACAACAGCTGCATGAAAACCTACACCTTTAGGATATAAACCAAAACTCGAAACCCAAAACTAAAATAAAAGACACTACAAGATAAAATTCACCTCCACAACATTTCAAAATATAAGACAACTCAAAATTTAATCACAAACGTAACACAAAACTACAATTACAACTAAATTAAAACGTCTCGTTGGATGATCGGGAATACCTCTGATGATGTAACCTTCGTGTTGCTAACGGGATTTCCCACGGTCTAAATGAAAGTGTGGAACTCATTCAGTTGAGTTTAGCAAATTCTTCTAGACTGAGTGAATCCGATAAAAATAATGATGCCGAAGGATGGAACCGTGGGATCTTAACCGGTGTCGTTATAATCAACTTTAAGATTTGTTTTAATTAAAACACAAAAAAACACTTGGAAATTAAGACTTCTCTAAACCAGAACACTTCTCTCATCTCTCGATTTATGATTTCTAAAACTAAACCTCCGCAACAACAAGGAGCTCGGAGCATGGTGGGCAAGCACGGCCATCGTCGTCAAGCAAAACTCGAACCTACATCAACAAAACTTTCTTAGAATTAAATAACAAAGCCATAGGACTTCGAGGTAGTTTGCCTAGTGCAACATAAATCCTCAACTCTTCGTTGTGCATTTGCATTCGCAAATTAAGCCCTAACCGGTCTTAGATTCCGAGGTAGTCGTCCGATACGACATAAACCCTCATATCTTCTAGTGCAATTTGTATGATTTTATCATATAAATATAAGCCCTAATTAATTAAAAATCGGCAAGATTAAAACATTAAATAAACATTAGGACTTTCCTAAATCCAAGCCAAACAATAGGATAGTCGGGAAATTACCGAAGTCCGCTTCGAATCCGTAATTTCTCCTACTTTTCTTCCTTTGAATTTCCAAAATAAAATGTTCCAAATTTGATCAATTCCCTATTGAAATTCCAAAATTCAACCTTTCGAAAACTTAAACTTTGAAATTCTCGAGAGCAGAATTATCGATTATTATCGAGAGTTTTCTTAGGTGATTCCCGTCACTTAAGATGTAATTAACTATAGTGGGCTTGCCCTTATAGGGAACTTTAAGAACCTGTGTAATATAAACCCCGTTTAATAGTTTCATATTAAGCGGGGAATTTGTCGGCTTATAAAATTGGTTCGCGACCAAACGGATGTCACAAACCTTTCTAGTTTATTTAATCGAGCCCCATTATCAAGCAAAGTGTGTCTATTCTTCGGGATAGTATACACGGTTTGTGGTGCGGCGCTCGTTTATATAAACTATTCGGGATGTGAGATCGGCTTGATTTCATATCTTAAAATCTTCAAATTTAAAATTATTTTCAAAATCAAATACTACTTTCTCAAATTATTTATTTATAATTAAATTTAAAATTCGCCGACAATTTTCGTAGGCGACCCCTTTTCAAAATAAAACACACAACCTAAAAATATGCCGACAACTTCGGCGACTCCGCCTGGGACAAGTTCCTCTCTCCATTTTAATCAAATAATTCCGCTTTCAAAAATCGGTAGTGTATCCATGTCCCTAATGGATCAAACTACCCTTCTTTCCGTTGGAATACTATGTTCATTTCTACCTCGAACAAGTATAACCAACATTCTCTCGGATTTAGGAGCCACCGTTTAGACACCCATAAACAGAGAGGTTCCGAGATCCTTTTACCTCATTTCGAGGTGGGGTGGACCCCCGATAGGTGTTAGTTTAGAGTGATCCTTCGGGTCGAGAAGTCTTCGCTTAAGACTCTCTTTTCCTTTCCAACTCCGATTCGATTCCTTACCTTCTCTACACCTTCGAACACTCCGTTCTAAATAAACAAACCCTCTAATAAGTGATTCTTTAATAAGTGATTCCTTCTTATAAATACATGAACATGAATGAGTTCGACTCTTTTCAATTCCTTTCTTTTCGTCCTAAAGAAAAGAAGCATAACTTGGGACCGACAACCGTAATCTACCCCGCAGAAATGGAAGCCCCGAAACCGATTTTCTCCTTCACCAATGGACCGGACTCGCCGTCTATAAGGATGAGTTGCCCGACAATGGAATCATCCGATTTGGACAAGGATTTGAAAACACGAACGTCAAGATCACCGACGTCTCCCTTTCGCACCGATGAACAAGGTATCCGAAGCCGAAGAGCCGCCGCTCGAGTTCAACCTTAGGTCAACCCAAGAATTCCCTCCTCCGCAAAGGATCCCGACTAAGAGGAATACCGACGTCCGCAGAGGACCGTTCTTTCTACCCCCACCGGTCTAGTTGTTTCTCGCACCTACCCCGACTTTTGCCAAATCAAAGGGGAAAGAAATCCAAGATTATGATGGACCCGTTACCGTGGAGGGTACAGATCTTCCTCGTAAGACCTTCTCGTTTTCGAGATCGGGTCCAGCTTCAAGAATTCCGTCACTAACAAAGACCCGCAGAAGAAACGAAATAGAAGGATCGCTAAAGAAGCCGTGGCCGCCGAAATTGCTTTCCTAGAGGAAATTCCGTAACTCGCCGTAATATACACCGCCGCCCGAATACATACCACTCGTTGGGAGGAAGCAGATTTCATCCCTCTCCGCCGCAGAAGATGAAGAAAACATTCGCAAGATTGCCGCCACATTACCACAGACCCGCATATTACAACGATAGCCGCAAGAAAAGAACTAGAACTACGCCGTTTGCTCGACCGCAAACTTTGGTAGAAAAGTTAGCGAAGAAGGAAAACCGCCCCGTATCGAAATTCTACGGAGGATAGGGCGGGTGCTGCCAAATCCCGTCTCGGGCCCCGAGTAGAACCCGCCATCATGACGTAAAAGCCAAGTAAAAGAATGAAGGCTAGTCCGCCCGTTGTCGTCTCGTGATTACAGATTAGGGAGGATACCACCTTCCAAAGATTTGGCCGACGCACCATCTGGTCCTAGACCTTCCGCCGCCGAAGGATGGTATGGCGTCCCACTCACCGGCGCTGAGATCGAAACAAGCAACTCGAGAAAGAAAGTCTCGCCAGAGACTTGAATCCGAAGAAAGTGCTACCGCGATGAAGGGGACTCGTGAGAAGGGGACCCGGCAGACTATCGCACGACAACCACGAAGACACACGAAAGCCCCGCTAGAAGATGCCATGGAAAAGTTGAGAACCGATATCCGACGATCGGCAAAAGAAAGAGAAGAAAAGTTCGGAGACGAGATTGATTCATCGGAATTTATGGACGACGAATACGCAGAAATCAACATGGCTGAGACACGAGCTTCATCGCCTTCGCAAGGTGCTCCCGCAGCCCGCGTAAAGAGAGGAGCCAGTAACCGATGAGAAGGCAGCCTTCAAGAGAAAGACGACACGATCGCTCAAATGGCGAAAAGGATGGAAGAGATGGCCGTAGCTCCGGCCACTCTCCGCAGTCAAGTACAACCACAAAGGGAAACACCCCCGCAGGTCATTCACATCGTAGACGGAGGAAAGGAGATTACGTCCGTCAATGGGGATGATCACCGAAAAGGATACAACACAAAGTATGATTCCCGAAAAGGATATCAAGAACTTCGTGGAACAAAGAAAGCGAGAAGCCTTAGCACAATCAAAGAGCGGGACATCCATTCGGACGGGTAGACCTTACCCCGAAGAATTCGACGCCGTCCAATACCCGAAAGGCTTCGTACCACCTCTCGTTTAAGACCTTCGATGGAACCGGGAACCCTCGACAAAGATGTGGCACACTTTCGTGCCGCTTGTTGCAATGCCGGCGGAGCGATGCATTACTCTTCCGACAGCTCGTCGCAGTCCGTCGGAATCGCCTTCGACCGGTATGCAGAATTACCAAACGGTTCGGTAAAGACATTCTCAGAGCTAGAGAACCTCTTCATCAAGCGATTCGCCGGAGCTCAACACCACATCACTATAGGTGATTTAGTGGTAGAGAAGCAGAAGCCGAATGAAACTTTGGTGGATTACATACTCCGATGGAGGAACTTAAGTATGAAGTGTGAACCACAACTCGCAAGAACAAGCATGCAGCCGGCATTTTGCTAAAAAGCATCCATGGCCCGATAAGCACTTCTCCTCAAGGGATTTACTATTAAGACTTTCGAGAAGTTGTTAAGCAAGGCCGGAAGCTTGCAAGAAGAGGCGAAGCAATTAAGTTTCACCGACAAGACGGACAAACAAAAGCCTCGTAAAGACTTTTGAAAAGAAATCCGGATCGTCGCAGATAGCTTGACAAAGGCAAGCAACCGATGCAAATACCACCAGAACGGCCGCAACAACCACAACAGAATTACCAGCAACCCCGGCCCAGCTATCAGTCATCTCCGCAATATGAACAACCGCCTCGTCCGCAACGTACATTAAGAGAGCTTTTGAGCAGAGAATATCCGTTCAAGAATGAAGCAGTGCCGAAAATGTTCCGCAGTCTGATGAAGACTCCAGATTTCCAGCTGCCAGAGCCTAAAAGACCAGAAGAGGTCAACAAGAAGGGTGATCCCAACTTTTGCCCTTACCACCAAATGCTTGGACACAAAATAGAAGATTGCATTACCTTCAAAAGTTGGCTCAATGACAACTCCGCGGAAAGGAATATAACGATCCCGAAGGAGTACATGAAGGAACCCCGTAAAGGAGGTTCCGTCAATGTTATCTCGACCGATCCCATCATTCCGATAGATCCCTATACGACCGACGATGGATGGACTACCGCTTGGACGAGGTCTTCGAAAAGATTTTAGACAAAGATCCGTACCGCTTCGGTACGAGCTTCAATTCGTAGTTTGAAACCCGTTAAGCCGGTACTATCACTTGCGATAGAAGAACCACCTCAACAGAGACGATTGAAGAGAAGAAGAAAATTGACGAAGAAGAGAAGACCGAGGCACCTAAGGCTAGACTAGGGGCCGCTTATCCTAGGATAGTTGTTTCCGATTCGGGGAGAAATCCCTCGAACCCTTGACTCCGTATGATTATCTCGCTCACTTCGGTGGGATCATATAATGATAAGGGTGATGGCGTTGGCTACGTTTTGATCGTTTCTAACGATTACGTAACTAACGATAATCCGGATATCGATTTCGATACCAACGACAATTCTCAAATCATACACGATCTCGACAAGCAAAATAATGAAGAAGACATCCATCAAGGAGGCTACGAGAGTTCAACAAGCAACGAATCTATCTCGCGAGTTTCGAGGAGCTCCACATCACGATAGAAAGTTAGAGCCTTCGTACTCGAAGCTAATCCGGAAGAGCCCGTCATTCCGATTCAAGAAAAGACACCGCAAGCTCAACAATAGATTCGCAGGAAATTACGTAAGTCAACTTAAGGAGTGGAAAAGTTCTACCTCCGAGAATGGGTCCAAAAGACAAAGGAAAGGTGTGGTTGTTCGTGAAGAACCAACCCCTAGCAGAAGAAATACCCATTCGAGAAGAAGCAGAGACACATGAAAACAAAGTGGACTACAACGTGCTAGCCCATCTTAGGAAACTACCAACCAAACCGAGCATCTACGACGCTCTCATCTTATCAAAGGAGATGAGAGAAGCTCCGATCAAGGCCTTACTTGATCCGTAAATTTGCTTAGCTCAAATGGCCGGAGAGTCCTTAGATGAGGTTTGCTCGTTAAAGGAACAGACGAGGTGTTACCTTCACGTACGATGACCTACTACTGGGAACAGCCAGATCACAACCGACCGTTGTACATTTCAGCTTACAATCGGAAAATTTACACTCTCCGCAGTATTGGTGGATCCAGGAGCATCAATCAATATAATGAATCTTCGAACGCTAAGCATACTTGGAAATTGATGCCCGCGAGCTCGAGGCGGACAAAATGTTATTAAGAGGATTCAACCGTAAAGGAGAAAGAGCCCTCGGCTCAATAACGCTACCGATGAAGACCGGTGACTTAGCAAAGACAACCGCGAAATTTCACATAATCGATTCGTAAACATCGTTCAACGCTCTATCGGGCCGACCATGGATACATGAAAACAGGATGGTACCATCATCTCTACATCGTTGCATCAAGTACTACGATGGAGGGAACAAGGCATCAAAGGTGACTTACAACCATTCTCCGTACATGAAATTGGAATCCACGAGGATGCAACTTATTATGCACCGCCGAAGAAAACGATCTTCTCCGCAGATACCATAACAAATGAAGCAAAGAAAGTTCGGACAACGAAGAACCTCGAAGTTCTAGTCCAACAAGCCACTCACCACTCCCTTACGGCGAGATGGTGAAGGTTTCTCCACAACTCGCATCCGAGGTCGAGGCCGGGGACGAGGTCGTGGTAGAGACATTAGGACAATTGGACAGAGGAAACCAACCATCAATGTCGATTGGGAAGATAGTTCTGAAGAAGAAAGAGAAATCAAACAAGAAGCAGCGACAATAAGTCGAAAGAAGCCGCAATTCAAAATCCCTATCGAAGATGAAAGAAACGAAGAATATAAATCGATGTACGAGAAGATTAACCACTATGTACATACTATGACCCTGACCCCGATCCATTCTAATAAGATCGAGGGTATGGAGGTCAAAGAGGTACGTAGCGGTGGTGCAAAACCAATCAAATTCTACCGTGGTGCTTCTTCCTCCAAAACCGAAAATAATGTACAACTCAAGATGCTACTTCATCGAATTAATGGAATTGCCTTTCGAGTGGTACTCTCCCCGTGTTCAAAATTTAATTCAACGTGGTTTCTTACCTCGACAAAGTGACAAAAGGTCAATCACAACGTTTTGAAAATTTATGGAATAACTCCTGTCGTCCACCCAACTCAAAGCATGGTCTCGGATTCGGCACAAGAGGATCAGCTGATGATACCGAATTTTGCTTGGTTATCACTCGCGAATCTAATGAAAACCGCATGGAAACTACGACGAACTCGAAGATTTGCAAATTGGAGACGCTCCACCGAATTCGAAGAAGAAATCAAATCTACAATAGATGAGTTAATAGAAGTTAACTTAGGTACTAGCGAAGAGCCTCAGACCTACCTTTGTTAGCTCTTTACTCAATAAAGAAGACTCCAAAGAAATAATCAAGTTATTAATGGAATTCAAAGACTGCTTTGCTTCGGAGCTACGATGAGATGCTGTGTTTAGCTCCGCAGGTCGCAATCCATAAACTAGAGTGGACCCTACTTCGCTCCAAACGTACAAGGTCCTGTAAGAATGCGTCTAGAAATCGAACAACAAGTCATAGCCGAAGTTAAAAAGCTAATAGACGCTAAATTTGTCCGTGAAGAACAATACCCGACTCGGTTAGCCAACGTGGTACCGACGTAGAAGAAGAATGGTCGATCGAATTTGTGTGGATTTCGCAGATTTAAACAAGGCATGTCCAAAAGATGAATTTCCTCTACCGATCCCGTAATTAATGATCGACATCGCTTCAACACACGAAATATTCTCATTCATGGATGGATCTTCGTGATACAACCAAATAAAAATGGCTCCGTAAGATGAAAAGCTTACAGCATTCGTAACGCCGATCGGAGTATTTTGCTACACAACGGATGCCATTCGGATCAAGAACGCAGAGCAACCTACCAAAGAGCAATGACAAGAATTTTCGATGATCTCATCCACAATCAAGTCGAATGCTACGTGGACGATGTGGTCATCAAAAGCAAAGTAAAGGACAACCACTTGTATGATTCGAGAATTGTTTTCGAACGATTAAGACAATTTAACCTTAAGATGAATCCCTTAAAATGCGCCTTCGGCGTCACCTCCGGAAATTCTTAGGATTCGTTGTCCGACATCGTGGAATCGAAATCGATCCGGAAAAGATTAAAGCTATCTTAGAAATGCCGCCTCCCAAAACCTTAAAACAACTACGATCTTTTCAAGGGAAGCCGGCATATCTTCGACGCTTTATCTCAAACTCGTCGTAGGTGTCAGCCTTTCTCGCACTAGTTAAAAAGGACGCCAAATTTATTCGGGAAGAGAAATGCCGTAGGGCCTTCGAGGACATTAAACAATATTTAATGACACCTCCCGTCTTAAGCAGCCCCGCGCCTCGTGTAGACCGCTAATACTTTATACCGCGGCTTTAGACGACTCTCTCTGAGCCCCGTTAGCCTGTGTCAATGATGAGGGTAAAGAAAATGCTCTTTATTACTTAAGCCGTCGTTCATCGCCGACGGAAATAAGGTATCCCGCAATCGAAAAGCATT
This sequence comes from Papilionanthe hookeriana x Papilionanthe teres, assembly GCA_022702705.1. Taxonomy (NCBI): domain Eukaryota; kingdom Viridiplantae; phylum Streptophyta; class Magnoliopsida; order Asparagales; family Orchidaceae; genus Papilionanthe; species Papilionanthe hookeriana x Papilionanthe teres. The sequence goes on from JAKZJZ010000447.1 coordinate 13,734, forward strand.
GTTCGTCCCCGATCTTCGCCGCTCAAAAGCTCGTGCATTACATGCTTCTCATAAGGTCAACCCGATCTCGAAGTTTAATCCATTGCAATACTTCGATGACTCGTCCAACGCTTCCCGGCAGACTTGCCGCATGGTCAATGATATTATTGCAATTCGATATAACTTTCGTGCCTCTTCGTGCCGTAAAGGGACAAGCCTTAGCAGACTTCCTCGCAAAGACACTCCTTCGGCGCAGATCTCCTCTCAATGACGATCTCGCCGCATGAACAAATAATGAACCTAGAAGACCTCGATGATCGACGTTGGGAATTATATTTCGACGGAGCATCTTCGCAGCACAAAGACGAAGAATCGCAAGTGATAAGTGCTCCGTGAAGGCAGAATCGGGCTAATCTTTATAACACCGGAGCGGGGGATGTTAAGATACTCCTACCACTCGACAGTAGCCGTGTACAAACAACGAAGCGTAATACGAAGCCCTCATAACGGACCGGAATTAACCATTCAAATGTGGATAACAGACATCAACATCTACGGAGATTCACAGCTAATCATTCAACGATCGCCGGACAATACAGAATTTTAAAACCAAGACTCGAGCAATACTTCCAAGATGCCATACAACTGTTGGAATGCATTCCAAATGTGACAATCTACAAAATTCTCGTAAAAGAAAACGCTCTAACGGATGCGCTAGCTCGTCTCGCAAAAGAATTTGCCCGTTTGCAAGATGAATCAATGGAAGTGTCAGCTCACGGACGCCGTGTCCTATCACAACTCGACATCGACACGATACACAAATCGAAAAGGAAAAAGGATCAACTAGCAAAGCAAGGATGTAAAACACGGAAGATCGGCGACAACCATCGATGGATTACCTGCAAACAGAAAACTACCGTAGGATAGGTCGTTAGCCCATCGCATCAAGAAAAGAACTCTGTCCTACGCATTAATAAACAACACATTATACAGAAGGTCTTTCGATCAAATGTGGCTAAGGTGCCTAAGCGGATTCGAAGACCGTGAAATTGTTAAAGATGTGCATTCAGGACTCTGTGGTGCACACCAGTCGGGTCCGAAGATGAAAATGAAAATTAAAAGACTAGGGTACTACCGGCCCTCGATGATGACCGACCGCATGAAAATCGCCAAGAGCCGTCACCAATGCCAAGTGCACGGAGTGGTTCTACACCAACCTCCAAATGTGCTACATCCGACAATCGCATCGTGGCCATTCGAATGTTGGGGCACGGATATAGTGGGTCCAATAGAACCGCCGTCGTCAAAAGGACATCGCTTCATTCTTGCAGCCACAGCATTACTTTTCCAAGTGGGCAGAGGCAGCTCCACTAAGAGAAGTGAAAGCACATCACGTGCTACAATTTTTCAAGAACCAAGTTGTCTACCGCTTCGGGGTGCCGCGCAGATCATCTCGTATAACTGGTCAGCATTCGAAGCACACAAATCAACAATTTTGTCGTGAGACACGGAATCGACCGGCGATATTCAACAATTTACTACCCAAGAGCAAACGGCCTAGCCGAGGCTTTTAATAAAACTCTCGTTCAAATTTTAAAGAAGACTTTAGACGACAATAAGAGAAATTGGCACGAGAAGTTGTTAGAAGCCTTATGGGCCTACCGGACAACCTTCGTAACTCCTACGCAAGCTACACCTTACGCTCCGGTGTATGGGTCCGAGGCAAGAGTTACCTTTAGAGGTTCAGCCTCCCTTCACTCGTAATTGCAGCTTGCAAATAAAATCACAACAGAAGAGAACGCCAAATTACGACTCGAAGAATTAGAAAGCCCGGAAGGGAAAAGACTTGCAGCACGCAATGTGAATTTAGAATTATACCAAGCTAAGATGATTCAGCTCATGATAAACCGGTCCGCCCAAGAACCTTCAAAGTTGGTGATTTAGTTCTCGTTCTCAAGAGACCTATTCTCGCACACCGCAAGATAGGAGGAAAATTTGAACCCACTTGGGAAGGACCATTTGTAGTCGAGGCGCACTACTCGTGAGGCTCCTACCAGCCTAGTGAATTGCCAGGGAGAACGACATATGCTTCCGATCAATGGACGATACTTGAAAAAGTATTACGCTACCTCGATGTTTCGAAGGAATGAACTTTCCATCCCTAGAAGCACGGGCGAAGTGATTACTTATGAATCGGGTCCGAACCCAAAAATAATAAAATGTGCTAAAATAAATAAAATCCCGATAATAAAATTTTCCTTGTTTTCTTTTCCAAATCAAAATCTCTTACCCGATCTTATCCCACTTCATTCCCGTTAAGTTTGAAAATATAAAAATAATAATAAAACAAGATGTCTTTAATAAACATTTTCTTGATGTTCTTGTTCTTAAGTACAGCCCCCGATCCTTTTCCTTGTCTTTTCGCAGGAAATGTCGAGCGGCGGTCGGGTCTTGAACTTTAAGAATGGCGTAAGCCTCGCACTTCGATGAAAAGAGGGTGAAAGATGGAGCGATAATCGAGATTGACTCGCATTTCGCACCGAGCAGCCTACAAGACGAGGAAAGTGACTGGGTCCCGGCTGACCGAGAAGAACCGCCTCGGACATACAAAGGATGAAAGTGGGTGGCCCAAGCCACCAATCCAAAGAACAAGAAAAGAAAGACAAATATTGAAGAAGATAAGAAAATGAAGTCCGTAGTCGCTACAAGCAGAGGGCAGGCTTGTCCGCCGCGCCCACAGAGATTCAAGAAGTTCGGAGAGCTACTCTCACAAAGCAACGCAACGAAGAAATAAGAATCGCCGTATCCGTAAGATGTTGACAAAACTAGCCGCGGATCAGCACGACGAGGCAAGCTAGCTAATGTCGCTGCATACACTTCAAGGACACCGGCTCACCAAGAACTGTAAGAAAGGAGGCCACCTCCTAGGATGACAGAAAGAACCGTAGAAATCTCACAAAGACCGAAGAAAGAAGGCTACCACGCCACCGGATAGAACCACCAAGTGATGCATGACCTTGTCGTAGTATAACCCCGGGGATGTCCCGACGTACATCATCCCCGAGGAGCCGAGGTATGCAGGAGAACGTGAAGGGATCGAACCTTATATCCCACAATACGTCACTGTGCCTCGCCATCTCGCATCATTCCGGAATACGAGCCGGAGAGAATGCAAAATGTTGAAAAGAAAACCTTCGAATACTTTGAAAGGATTAGAGGCGAAGAATCAATATACCGGAGGGCCTCGAATTACATACGACGTATTCTCGTAGTATGAGCAAGAAAGAAATCGTGGATTGCATCCGGGATTTGAAAAGACCGGCCGAGCAGGCCGCCTAAGGGAAAACACATACTCGTAGCCCCGGAGATGGATGCCGTGGAAAGGAAGAATCACAATACAATGTGGATGCCGTTACAACTTCGTCGAGGACAGAAGGGAAACCCGCCGGAATACTCCGTCATGGGCAAGTGGACCCGATGCCATTAGTCATCAAGAGAATGGTAAAGAGATTGATAACATGGAGGGTACTCGCCAGCAGATCGCATACCCAATACCGCATCATCAATATCTACAAACAAGGTGACCGTATACCCCCACACATCGATCACCATGACTTTGTCGCACCTTTCGCACAGCCCTTTTCTCGAGCGAGTGTAACATCATGTTCGGATCCGACCTCCGGATAGCAGGCCCGTGTGAGTTCCGAGGGCCGCGAAAGATACCACTACCGGTAGGTTCCGTCATGATACCGAAGGGTAACGGAGCAGATATCGCCAAGCATTGCATACCAGAGTACCAATGAAGCGGATCTCGCTTACGTTCGGAGGATGGACGACGTAAAGATACCTTACCATTTCCAACCGCACCCGGAGCTAGAGAGCCTCCGACCTTACGAGCCGTGAGTTACATGGAAAATATCACACCTCCAATGTACATCCATACGGCATCCTTGCCAAGGATGGCTTGGAAGGTGATGTTATCGACCATGTATCTCACTATTCGTACATGGACTTTTGACGTATGCTTCTTTAGATGGATCAACAAAGATCATACACAAATCCGTTTCGAGTCTACATGGATTGTATGAAATATATTCCGTATCAAGTTGTACGATGTATCTTCAGCATGATTGGAATAAAAGTGACCATGTCACATTTTTGGCCTTCACCTCTTTTGTGCAAATTGATCGGGAAACGCCGTTAAAGTTAAATGAACTTCGAACAAAGAACAAAAAAAAAAAGATAAAAGAAAACTTTCTAAAAAAAAAAATCTAAAAAATGACAAACACCAAATTCACATGAACATTAAATAAACAACAAAATAAAATTTGAATCATTAAAGGATAAACAAAATCAACAAGAATGTTAAATCAAATTCTCAATCAAATTTCGAATCCAATCTCGATCAAACTTCAAATTTCATCTTCCAAATTTCAAATCAAATCTTAAATCAAATTTCAACCGAGTTCAAACTCATCATTTCAAATTTCAAATTTCAAATTCAATCTTTCCAGATTCCAAATCTCTATCAAATCTCAAATTTGATCTTTCCGATCAATCTCCATCAAAATCATCAAATTCAATCTTTCCGATATCTCAAATTCGATCGCTTCAGATTCTTTCCATCACATCGAAATACATCAAATTCAAACTTCGGGTCGAGGATTTTACATCCAAGACCGCACCGCTTTAGGATTCTCTTCCTATCGCACTCGAAATACATCAAATTCAAACTTTTGGGTCGAGGATTTTACATCCAAGACCGCACCGCTTTAGGATTCTCTTCCTATCGCACCGAAATACATCAAATTCAAACTTTCGGGTCGAGGATTTTACATCCAAGACCGCACTCGCTTTAGGATTCTCTTCCTATCGCACCGAAATACATCAAATTCAAACTTTTGGGTCGAGGATTTTACATCCAAGACCGCACCGCTTTAGGATTCTCTTCCTATCGCACCGAAATACATCAAATTCAAACTTTTGGGTCGAGGATTTTACATCCAAGACCGCACCGCTTTAGGATTCTCTTCCTATCGCACCGAAATACATCAAATTCAAACTTTTCGGGTCGAGGATTTTACATCCAAGACCGCACCGCTTTAGGATTCTCTTCCTATTGCACCGAAATACATCAAATTCAAACTTCGGGGTCGAGGATTTTACATCCAAGATCCGCACTCGCTTTAGGATTCTCTTCCTATCGCACCGAAATACATCAAATTCAAACTTTCGGGTCGAGGATTTTACATCCAAGACCGCACTCGCTTTAGGATTCTCTTCCTATCGCACCGAAATACATCAAATTCAAACTTTTGGGTCGAGGATTTTACATCCAAGACCGCACCGCTTTAGGATTCTCTTCCTACCGCACCGAAATACATCAAATTCAAACTTTTCGGGTCGAGGATTTTACATCCAAGACCGCACTCGCTTTAGGATTCTTTTCCTATCTGCACCGAAATACATCAAATCAAACTCTCGAGGTTAAGGATTTTACATCCAATACCACATTACTCCGAGATCTTTCCTCATTGTAATGACCCAATCCAATCGATTCGATCTTCTTTGGGGTCGAAGATGTTACATCTAAAACTTCAAAATTCCAATTTTCATTTCAAATCAAATCCCTTCAAATTAATCTCGACAAACTTCAATCTAAATTGAAACTCCAAATTGAAATCTAAACTCACACATCATGACTCGAACATGAAACAAAATAAAATCTAAATCGAAATTCTCCCGCATCATGTGATTTGGGATTCACCTCCTTTTCCTTTCCCCAGCCGAGAGTTCAAGAATCTCCCGTCCCGTAGATATACTTCGACACTCCCTGCCGGAAATTCTTCTACTTCGTCCTAAGTTTGTTACTTGGACATCCGTGTTGGTTTTGTTGATCGCTTCGGCCAACACCAATACGCGCGGTGTGCTCCGTCACCACCACACCTATCGGGGTCCATTTGTCGACCTCATTTTCGATGAGGTCTTCTCTTCTTCTCTTTAGTACTTGTGGATCTAGCCTCAGCTTTTCCTTCGACTATCTTAGAGGACTAGAATCGGGACCCACCTTTTAGAAATTCAAACCACTTCTTAACTCCCCGCAAACTCCACAAACTCGACTATAGACCCCTAATCACCTAGAGGGTTGAAATCAAATGTGGAAGTTTAAAGGATGAGTTCCTATGTGACTCTTCGGCCTTAGATCGCCCCGGTGGCCCGGTCTCGGTGAAGGGCCGACTTACACATACACTACACCTATGCACTACACTTTCACACACCTCCTAAAACACACCCATACCTAACTTGACTTCCCGACTCATGTAGGTGATTCACATGGATGGTCCTTAACCCCTAAGCCCTCGCTAAGCAGGGTTAGTGAACAACACTAATGAATGCCTCAAATGAGTCCCTTCATGGCTCATGTGGGCTTGATATGGCTTCATGGCTCAACAAAAATGATTTCATTTCACTTACATCCACCCAATCTTCAATTTTCCAAATTTTCAATTTTTGACCCCCGGACCCAACACCCGCCAACCTACCCAAAGCCCTCGAATATACCCAAATTTCTCAAAAATTTCCAAATCACCCAAATTTCTCCAAAATCAATCTCAAACATTTCCACATCACTCAAATTGATCATCCATATCCAAAAATGCCAAAAATTCCAAAATACCCCCCAATACCTTCCAAATACCCAAAATACCCCTTTTGACCCAAAAATCCAAAAATTCAGAAAATTCCCAGAAAATTCCAGAAAATCCCAAATATTCCCAATTTCATTTTGTTCAACTACACCATGGGCCAATTTTGTCAATTTACCCCACTTTTGTCAAAACCCCCAATTCGACCCATTTTAACCCAAAGTAAACCCAATGTCAAACCAAACCTACCCAATTGACCCAAATTTTGGTCCAATTCAATTCTAAACTTCAATTCAACATCCCAAACACCAATCTAGACCAAAGCCAAGCTCAATTTGATTGACATTTGGGATCCAATTTCACTTTTGACCTTAAAGCCCAATTTGGACCTATGACCCAAACCTAACCCAAACTCACCCAATTCAACTCCAATTAACCCCAAATCTTTTCTAAACCTTCCTTGACATCCCCATAAACAAAACACTAACATGATTTGCCCAAAACTTTGATCCAAACCCCACTCAAATTCAACCCAAAGCTCAAAAGGCCCAATTTCGACCTAAACCCAAACCTAGCCCAAATGAGCCCAAATCCCAAAATCAAAACCCAACCAAAGCCAAAACCTCTTTGAAACACTCCCATAAACATTTCCCAACATTAATTTTACATCAATTTCAACTCTAGCCCAACTTTGGCCCATGGTAGCCCATTTTGGCCCACTTTAGCCCACTTACCAATTAAACCCAAATTCAAACCAATTCAAACCCAAATCACCTCAAACTTGTCTCAAACCACTCATGACACATCCTTAAACCAAACTCAACAATTATTTGGCCCATAGCCTTTACAAAATTTCATCCAAAATCCATTTTCAAATCTAAAAGCCCACTTCCCTAAACCATTCCTAAAAGCCCATTTCCAAACCAAACTACAAAAGCCCAAACCCATCCTAAAGCCCACATTACAATCTCATCTCATCCATCCATTTAATTAAAATCATTCCCTAAGTCCTAAATCCATCAATCAAATCATTCTAAACAAAGCCATATGACAAACCATCCAAATTTTACACCAAATTACCAAAAATTCTTAAAACCCATTTTCATGAAATCGACTAAACTTTTCCCTAAGCCAAAGACAAGCCATGCAAGCCATGCACAAGCCACATGAAGCCATGGAGAGCTCTTGACATGTGATCATAGCCATTAATGGACAAAAGGAGGAGCCCCTTTCCTAATCCTTCTTAAGCCGTTTTTTACCTTAAGCATGTCACACTCTAAACCATGCTTTGCCACCTAATCCATGGATGGAGACTTCACCACTCCATTGCAGACTCGACCCAACCGATCCTCTCAGCCCAAAATCGTGCCATGGGAGGTGCACCCAACCCAAACCAATGGGTCGACCAAATTGAAGCCAAAATGAGCCCCTTCCCCATTCCATTTCGATTCAACCACTTTACACATGGCAAACCTCCAATCGACTGCACCAAACCCCAAGCCCCGACCCACCCGACCACGAGGGTGACCCATGCTCGGCCGGCCAGCCACCCGCCGCCGGAAAACACCATGGCCGAAACCTCGGGAGGAGCCAAACTTTGGAATTCTCCTCGCCGAGCCGCCCCATGCCTAGATGGTCACCATGGCCGTTCTTCTCATCACCAAGAGCAACTCGATCCCAACCCTCAACTCCCCCGGGAGAGCCTCCAACCCATGCCTATTTAAACACCACTCCCCTCACGGCCATGAGAGGAGAGTTGCACAAACCTTGCCAAAACTCGCCAAAATTGTTCCGCACCCTCCTCATACACAGCAGCACTTGATCCCCAAAGGAGATCCCCCCGCCATTTCTTCTCCGCGAGCTCAATTTCGCAGTCGAAATCCAAGCCCAAAACCAGGACACTTCCCCACAATGAACCAATCCCCAAATCGATTGGTCCTACACCTTCACTCGCACCAAGGGAAGGTGTCCACCAAAGAAAAGCCCCATCTCCAGTGCCACCCAGCTGTTCCGTACTCCAAGCTTTGTGATCGACTCGTGGTCGAAGTTCAACCTAGACAATTCACTGCACTCAGAGACTTCATCCGGAGCTCGCCAGCATCCAATCGAAGGTGCAACAACTCTCGCATCGAAGCTTCACTTCTCCGAGCAAAGGTATGAGCTAATTCTTCATCCCGAGCTTCCGGAGATTCTCCATTTCAAATGCCTTAATTTCAATGCATGATTACCGTATGGATGTGTTCGTCTCTTCAAGACGAATCCACAGAGCATAAGAACACGAAAATCCATCGAGAATCGAGTGAGTTCTTGTGGTTGTGAGTGTGGACGGTCACGGGATCACACTCGCCGTGGACGATGAACGGATGCCGTCCATTTAATACACGCGCGGACGGACGGCTCGGATGGCGTCGATCAGAGACGGCACGAGAACCGCGGGTCCCGGGCGCGCCGACTCGATGGCGGCGTCGAATGGGAGCGCGCCACGCGCATTTCGGAGCCGCCGAGGCCGACGCGGCGCCGCGTGGACTAAGTAGATAAATAGGAGTATTTTCTATTTATTTAATTCCCGTAACTTTAAAAATCCATATCTTTGTGTAGAAAAATCACAAAAATAAAATAAAAATACCCTCTCGCTCAAGTGAACTGAGGAGAATAATGTGGAAAAGAAATTAATTAATTTTGTCCAAGTATTTTATTTTTAATTAATTATTTACTCCCTGCATTGTTTTAATTCTCCATGCATGTCATACAATTCACCATGGCATGAGACCATAGGATTTTGAAGCCTCTGAACTTAGGGACATTCCCTGAATTTTCCAAGGTCGAGGCCATCTCTGTGAAAAGTTATTGATTTTTCAAATGCATGTTGCCGTTTTAAGTATTTTAATTTCAAAATTAGCATGTTGTGAAATAAATTCTAGGAAAATTTGGTGATGTTCCTTATGACCAGAGAACCCTAGGAAAAATAGGATTCGAGTTAATTCACTTAGATTAACCCTAATCGGCTTAAACACCCAAAATAGATCCCTAATTAATTAGAGTTAACCATAGATCAAATTGACTTGAAATCAATTCTCCACTGACCTTTAGGATCAGAGGAACCCATCATAAAAATTTGAGGTCAATTGGACTTGGTTAGCCCCACTAATTGGGTCGATTAAGCCACTTAGCCATTTTAAACTTTAAAAATTCATAACTTTCAAAATATCTTTCAAAAATTCACCAAATTGGTTTTGGAGTCTCTCTGATATCAGGGGAGTTTAAGAAAATTAAAATTTCAATTTTCTAAAAAAGTTGATTTTTAATATTATTTTAATATTTTTAATAATTAAAAAATAATAAAAATCACAAAAATAATAAAATTCACTAAAATGTTATATTTTGAATTTTAATCACTTGAGAACAAGTCCCATATTTTTCCTAGGTCTATTTAGTGAGATATTAATTTTTAAAGCTCTAGGGTAATTTTAAAATTAAAAAAATGTATTTTCTAGCATTTTCACCAAAATAATTATAATAAATCAAAGAAAAATCAGAAAATTGTAAAGTTTGGTTCTCTGGAATCCTTGATATCAGAGAGAATTTTAAAAATTATAAAATTTATTTTTCAACATTTATTTTATTTTTAAATTAATTAATACTCCAGAACTTAAAATAATTCTAATAAATAAAATATAATTCAAAAATTACAAAATTTGGTCCAAGTGGTCCTCTGGTCATTAGGAATGTCCCCTAATTTTCTTAAGGACAGAAACTTTCCCTTGGTCATGTTATTGAATTTTCCTTGGAAATTTCTCTTTTCTACAAAAAATAATTATATAAATAAATTAAATACAGTAAAAATCACATTTTCTCCTCTCATGTCTTTATTGACATATGAGTGAAGTCACATAAAAATTTCAAGTTCATTTGAGTTCAATTTAGTGAGTTATGAAATTATTAGGCTTAAAGGGCAAAATGGTAATTAAAATTTTAACCCTTAATTAAAACTTTAGGTTTAATAAAAATTTTTAACAAGTAAAATATTTGATCCTAATCTGATTTGGATGATTGAAATTTAAATAATTAAAGGGTAGAAACCCATTAAGCAATTTAAAATGATTAAACTTTAATTAAATAATTAATCGAATTTGGAAGAATAATAAATTTGGAATTATTAAAATAGGGATATTATTAGGAAGAGATTTATTCTTTAATTTAAAAATCCCTAAATTAATCATCTCATTAATACTCAACTCTTAATTAAAATGATAACTCAAATTTAAAATATTAAAAGACTTAATCATTAAATTAAAATTAAATCATTAAACTCTTTCAAAAATTTTCAATTAAATTAAATTAAATTAAGATTAAAAGTTGAATTAAATTAAATTAAAATTAAATTAAATTAAATAAACAAATTAAATTAAATTAAATGAATTAAATACATTAAATTAAATAAATAAATAAAATTAAATTAAATTAAATTAAATTAAATTAAATAAATTAAATTAAATTAAATAAATTAAATTAAATTAAATTAAATTAAATTAAATTAAAATTAAATTAAATTAAATTAAGAAATTAAATCAAATAAATTAAATTGAATTAAATTAAATCAAATCAAACTAAATTAAATAAATTAAATTAAATTAAATTAAATTAAATTAAATTAAGTTGAATTAAATAACCTCACTTAAGACATGAAGAAATAAATCTAAAATAACTTCAACACTATTCCAAACTTAAATCATTAATTTGAACTTAAATTCAATCACAAATCATTAAATATCATTTTGCCCTTAGAGCTTTAGTTATCATAACTCCTAAATAGAACATTAAAATGAAATGTTACTTCACTTATATGACATTCAAATGTCCTAGTTCACCGAGCAAGTTAACAAAACTCGAAAACCTCGACGATCGATTCATTTACACAATTAAATTCATTTGACTTAAAACAATCCTAGAAATATCGAAAAGATGTTTAAGATTCTTCTTAAGCACTTCCTCAATATGATAGGATATTTACAAGAACAACTGAACTTAATTGTTCTTCGATGAAGAAAATCGTCTTCAAACCAAAAACACAAAGAACCTAGACGTCATAGGAAATGACTAGCCATAGGATTAGGAATTTGGTAGAAAACCATAAACCTTTCCCTTAGCTTTACCTAGGAACTTGCTTAAATATTCTAACCGTGTTTTAAGTGCAACTTGGAATGACTGGAAGACCCTCCAGTACGCTTTTATTTTATCGCAGCTTTATTTTATTGCAAAAATGCACTTTATTTTTCTTGCATGATAAACAATGCATTGCATGAAAACCTACACCTTTAGGACAGAAACCAAAACCGAAACCCAAAACTAAAATAAAAGACACTACAAGATAAAATTCACCTCCACAACATTTCAAAATATAAGACAACTCAAAATTTAATCACAAACAGTAACACAAAACTACAATTACAACTAAATTAAAACGTCTCGTTGGATGATCGGGAATACCTCTGATGATGTAACCTACGTGTTGCTAACGGGATTTCCCACTGGCCTAAATGAAAGTGTGGAACTCATTCAGCTGAGTTTAGCAAATTCATCCGGACTAAGTGAATCCGATAAAAATAATGATGCCGAAGGATGGAACCGCGGGATCTTAACCGGTGTCGTTATAATCAACTTTAAGATTTGTTTTAATTAAAACACAAAAAAACACTTGGAAATTAAGACTTCTCTAAACCGTAACACTTCTCTCATCTCCCGATTTATGATTTCTAAAACTAAACCTCTCGCAACAACAAGGAGCTCTGAGCATGGTGGGCAAAGACGGCCATCGTCGTCGCAAGAAACTCGAACCTACATCAACAAAACTTTCTTAGAATTAAATAACAAAGCCATAGGACTTCGAGGTAGTTCGCCTAGTGCAACATAAATCCTCAACTCTTCGTTATGCATTTGTATCGCAAATTAAGCCCTAACCGGTCTTAGATTCCGAGGTAGTCGTCCGATACGACATAAACCCTCATATCTTCTATGCAATTTGTATGATTCTATCATATAAATATAAGCCCTAATTAACTAAAATCGGCAAGATTAAAACATTAAATAAACATTAGGACTTTCCTAAATCCAAGCCAAACAATAGGATAGTCGGAAATTACCGAAGTCCGCTTCGAATCCGTAATCTCTCCTACTTTTCTTCCTTTCGAATTCCCAAAATAAAATGTTCCAAATTTGATCCATTCCCTATCGAAATTCCAAAATTCAACCCTTCGAAAACTTAAACTTCGAAATTCTTGAGAGCGTAACTATTGATTATTATCGAGAGTTTTCTTAGGTGATTCCCGTCACTTAAGATGTAATTAACTATAGTGGGCTCGCTCTTATAGGGAACTTTAAGAACCTGTGTAATATAAACCCCGTTTAATAGTTTCATATTAAGCGTGGGAATTTGTCAGCTTATAAAATTGGTTCGCGTACCAAACGGATGTCACAAACCTTTCTAGTTTATTTAATCGAGCCCCATTATCAAGCAAGCGTGTCTATTCTTCGGATAGATACACGGCTTGTGGTGCGGCGCTCGTTTATATAAACTATTCGGGATGTGAGATCGGCTTGATTTCATATCTTAAAATCTTCAAATTTAAAATTATTTTCAAAATCAAATACTACTTTCTCAAATTATTTATTTATATTTAAATTTAAAATTCGCCGACAATTTCGTAGCGACTCCCTTTTCAAAATAAAACACACAACCTAAAAATATGCCGACAATTTCCGGCGACTCCGCCGGGGACAAGTTCCTCTCTCCATCTTAATCAAATAGTTTCGCTTTCAAAAATCGGTAGTGTATCCATATCCCTAATGGATCAAACTACTCCTTCTTTCCGTTGGAATACTATGTTCATTTCTATCTCGAACAAGTATAACCAACATTCTCTCGGATTTAGGAGCCACCGTTTAGACACCCATAAACAGAGAGGTTCCGAGATCCTTTTACCTCATTTCCGAGGTGGGTGACCCCCAATAGTGTTAGTTTAGGAGTGATCCTTCGGTCGAGAAGTCTCGCTTAAGACTCTCTTTTCCTTTCCAACTCCGATTCGGATTCCTTACCTTCTCTACACCTTCGAACACTCCGTTCTAAATAAACAAACCCTCTAATAAGTGATTCTTTTAATAAGTGATTCCTTCTTATAAATACATGAACATGAATGAGTTCGACTCTTTTCAATTCCTTTCTTTTCGTCCTAAAGAAAAGAAGCATAACTTGGGACTGACAACCAGAATCTACCCTGCAGAAATGGAAGCCCCGAAACTGATTTTCTCTTTCACCAATGGATCGGACCTCGCCGTCTATAAGGATGAGTCGCCCGACAATGGAATCATCCGATTTGGACAAGGATTTGAAAACACGAACGTCAAGATCACCGACGTCTCCCTTTCGCACCGATGAACAAGGTATCCGAAGCCGAAGAGCCGCCGCTCGAGTTCAACCTTAGGTCAACCCAAGAATTCCCTCCTCCGCAAAGGATCCCGACTAAGAGGAGTACCGACGTCCACAGGAGGACCGTTCTTTCTACCCCCACCGGTCTAGTTGTTTCCGCACCTACCCCGACTTTCGCCAAATCAAAGGGGAAAGAAATCCAAGATTATGATGGACCCGTTACCGTGGAGGGTACAGATCTTCCCGTAAGACCTTCCCGTTTTCGAGATCGGGTCCAGCTCAAGAATTCCGTCACTAACAAAGACCCGCAGAAGAAACAAATGTAGGATCGCTAAAGAAGCCGTGGTCGCCGAAATTGCTTTCCTAGAGGAAATTCCGAATCGCCGTAATATACACCGCCGCCCGAATACATACCACTCGTTGGGAGGAAGCAGCATTTCATCCCCTCTCCGCCGCGAAGATGAAGAAAACATTCGCAAGATTGTCGCCACATTACCACGCCCCGCATATTACAACGATAGCCGCAAGAAAAGAACTAGAACTACGCCGTTTCGCTCGACCGCAAACTTTGGTAGAAAAGTTAGCGAAGAAGGAAAACTCGCCCCGTATCGAAATTCTACGGAGGATAGTGGCGGGTGCCGCTCAAATCCCGTCTCGGGCCCCGAGTAGAACCCGCCATCATGACGTAAAAGCCAAGTAAAAGAATGAAGGCTAGTCCGCCCGTTGTCGTCTCGGATTACATGACTAGGAGGATACCACCTTCCAAACATTCGGCCGACTGCACCATCTCGGTCCCAGACCTTCCGCCGCCGAAGGATGGTATGGCGTCCCACTACCGGGCAGCTGAGATCGAAACAAGAGACTCGAGAAAGAAAGTCTCGCCAGAGACTCGAATCCGAAGAAAGTGCTACCGCGATGAAGGGGACTCGTGAGAAAGGGACCCGGCAGACTATCGCACGACAACCACGAAGACACACGAAAGCCCCGCTAGAAGATGCCATGGAAAAGTTGAGAACCGATATCCGACGATTGGCAAAAGAAAGAGAAGAAAAGTTCGGAGACGAGATCGATTCATCGGAATTCATGGACGACGAATACGCGAAATCAACATGGTCGAGACACGAGCTTCATCGCCTTCGCAAGGTGCTCCCGCAAACTCGCAGAAGAGAGGAGCCGTAACCGATGAGAAGGCAACTTCAAGAGAAAGACGACACGATCGCTCAAATGGCGAAAAGGATGGAAGAGATGGCCGTAGCTCCGGCCACTCTCCGCAGTCAAGTACAACCACAAAGGGAAACACCCCCGCAGGTCATTCACATCAGAGACGGAGGAAAGGAGATTACGTCCGTCAATGGGGATGATCACCGAAAAGGATACAACACAAAGTATGATTCCCGAAAAGGATATCAAGAACTCGGTAGAACAAGAAAGTGCGAGAAGCCTTAGCACAATCAAAGAGCGGGACATCCATTCGGACGGGCAGACCTTACCTCGAAGAATTCGACGCCGTCCAATACCCGAAAGGCTTCGTACCACCTCTCGTTTAAGACCTTCGATGGAACCGGGAACCCTCGACAAGATGTGGCACACTTTCGTGCCAGCTTGTTGCAATGCCGGCGGGAGCGATGCATTACTCTTCCGACAGCTCGTCGCCAGTCCGTCGTGAATCGCCTTCGACCGGTATGCGAATTACCAAACGGTTCGCAGAAGACATTCTCGCAGCTAGAGAACCTCTTCATCAAGCGATTCGCCGGAGCTCAGCACCACATCACTATAGGTGATTTAGTAGGTAGAGAAGCGTAAGCCGAATGAAACTTTGGTGGATTACATACTCCGATGGAGGAACTTAAGCATGAAGTGTGAACCACAACCGCAAGAACAAAGATGCAGTCGCATTTTGCTAAAAAGCATCCATGGCCCGATAAAGCACTTCTCCTCAAGGGATTTACTATTAAGACTTTCGAGAAGTTGTTAAGCAAGGCCGGAAGCTCGCAAGAAGAGGCGAAGCAATTAAGTTTCACCGACAAGACTGACAAACAAAAGCCCGTAAAGACTTTTCGAAAAGAAATCCGGATCGTTGCAGCGAGCTTGACAAAGGCAAGCAACCGATGCAAATACCACCGTAACGGCCGCAACAACCACAACAGAACTACCAAAGAACCCTGCCCAGCTATCACTCATCTCCGCAATATGAACAACCGCCTCGTCCGCAACGTACATTAAGAGAGCTTTTGAGCAGAGAATATCCGTTCAAGAATGAAGCAAAGGCTTAAAATGTTCCGCAGATTCGATGAAGACTCCGGATTTCCACCGCCGAGCCTAAAAGACCGAAGAGGTCAACAAGAAGGGTGATCCCAACTTTTGCCCTTACCACCGAATGCTTCGACACAAAATAGAAGATTGCATTACCTTCAAAAGTCGGCTCAATGACAACTCCGCGGAAAGGGAATATAACGATCCCGAAGGAGTACATGAAGGAACCCCGTAAAGGAGGTTCCGTCAATGTTATCTCGACCGATCCCATCATTCCGATAGATCCCTATACGACCGACGATGGATGGACTACCGCTCGGACGAGGTCTTCGAAAAGATTTTAGACAAGATCCGTACCGCTTCGGTACGAGCTTCAATTCGTAGTTCAAACCCGTTAAGCCGGTACTATCACTTGCGATAGAAGAACCACCTCAACAGAGACGATCGAAGAGAAGAAGAAAATCGACGAAGAAGAGAAGACCGAGGCACCTAAGGCTAGACTAGGGGCCGCTTATCCTAGGATAGTTGTTTCCGATTCGGGGAGAAATCCCTCGAACCCTCGACTCGTATGATTATCTCGCTCACTTCGGTGGGATCATATAATGATAAGGGTGATGGCGTTGGCTACGTTTTGATCGTTTCTAACGATTACGTAACTAACGATAATCCGGATATCGATTTCGATACCAACGACAATTCTCAAATCATACACGATCTCGACAAGCAAAATAACGAAGAAGACATCCATCAAGGAGGCTACGAGAGTTCAACAAGCAACGAATCTATCTCGCGAGTTTCGAGGAGCTCCAACCACGATAGAAGTTAGAGCCTTCGCACTCGAAGCTAATCCGAAGAGCCCGTCATTCCGATTCAAGAAAAGACACCGCAAGCTCAACAATAGATTCGCAGGAAATTACGAAGTCAACTTAAGGAGTGGAAAAGTTCTACCTCCGAGAATGGGTCCAAAAGACAAAGGGAAGCTGGTGGTTGTTCATGAAGAACCAACCCCAGCAGAAGAAATACCCATTCGAGAAGAAGCAGAGACACATGAAAACAAAGTGGACTACAACGTGCTAGCCCATCTTAGGAAACTACCAGCCAAACTGAGCATCTACGACGCTCTCATCTTATCAAAGGAGATGAGAGAAGCTCGATCAAGGCCTTACTTGATCCAGTAAATTTGCTTAGCTCAAATGGCCGGAGAGTCCTTAGATGAGGTTCGCTCGTTAAAGGAACAGCCGAGGTGTTACCTTCACGTGACGACGACCTACTACTTGGGAATGACAGATCACAACCGACCGTTGTACATTTCGCTTACAATCGGAAAATTTACACTCTCCGCAGTATTGGTGGATCCAGGAGCATCAATCAATATAATGAATCTTCGAACGCTAAAGCATACTGAAATTGATGCCCGCGAGCTCGAGGCGGACAAAATGTTATTAAGAGGATTCAACCGTAAAGGAGAAAGAGCCCTCGGCTCAATAACGCTATCGATGAAGACCGGTGACTTAGCAAAGACAACCGCGAAATTTCACATAATCGATTCGAAACATCGTTCAACGCTCTACCGGGCCGACCATGGATACATGAAAACAGGATGGTACCATCATCTCTACATCGTTGCATCAAGTACTACGATGGAGGGGAACAAAGGCATCAAAGGTGACTTACAACCATTCTCCGTACATGAAATTGGAATCCACGAGGATGCAACTTATTATGCACCGCCGAAGAAAACGATCTTCTCCGCAGATACCATAACAAATGAAGCAAAGAAAGTTCGGGACAACGAAGAACCCGAAGTTCTAGTCCAACAGCCACTCACCACTCCCTTACGGCGAGATGGTGAAGGTTTCTCCACAACTCGCATCCGAGGTCGAGGCCGGGGACGAGGTCGCGGTAGAGACATTAGGACAATCGACATGAGGAAACCAACCATCAATGTCGATCGGGAAGATAGTTCCAAGAAGAAAGAGAAATCAAACAAGAAGCAACGACAATAAGTCGAAAGAAGCCGCAATTCAAAATCCCTATCGAAGATGAAAGAAACGAAGAATATAAATCGATGTACGAGAAGATTAACCACTATGTACATACTATGACCCTGACCCCGATCCATTCTAATAAGATCGAGGGTATGGAGGTCAAAGAGGTACGTAGCGGTGGTGCAAAACCAATCAAATTCTACCGTGGTGCTTCTTCCTCCAAAACCGAAAATAATGTACAACTCAAGATGCTACTTCATCGAATTAATGGAATTGCCTTTCGAGTGGTACTCTCCCCGTGTTCAAAATTTAATTCAACGTGGTTTCTTACCTCGACAATGGACAAAAGGTCAATCACAACGTTTTGAAAATTTATGGAATAACTCCGTCGTCCACCCAACTCAAAGCATGGTCTCGGATTCGCACGAGAGGATCGCCGATGATACCGAATTTTGCTTGGTTATCACCTCGCGAATCTAATGAAAACTCGCATGGAAACTACGTACGAACTCGAAGATTTGCAAATTGGAGACGCTCCACCAGAATTCGAAGAAGAAATCAAATCTACAATAGATGAGTTAATAGAAGTTAACTTAGGTACTAGCGAAGAGCCTCAGACCTACCTTTGTTAGCTTCTTTACTCAATAAAGAAGACTCCAAAGAAATAATCAAGTTATTAATGGAATTCAAAGACCGTTTTGCTTGGAGCTACGATGAGATGCCATGTTTAGCTCCGCAGGTCGCAACCATAAACTAGAGTGGACCCTACTTCGCTCCACCGACAAGGTCCCGTAAGAATGCGTCTAGAAATCGAACAACAAGTCATACCGAAGTTAAAAAGCTAATAGACGCTAAATTTGTCCGTGAAGAACAATACCCGACTTGGTTAGCCAACGTGGTACCAACGTGAAGAAGAATGGTCGATCGAATTTGTGTGGATTTCGTAGATTTAAACAAGGCATGTCCAAAAGATGAATTTCCTCTACCGATCCTGCAACTAATGATCGACATCGCTTCAACACACGAAATATTCTCATTCATGGATGGATCTTCGTGATACAACCAAATAAAAATGGCTCCGTAAGATGAAAAGCTTACAAGCATTCGTAACGCCGATCGGAGTATTTTGCTACACAAGTGATGCCATTCGGATCAAGAACGCAGGAGCAACCTACCAAAGAGCAATGACAAGAATTTTTGATGATCTCATCCACAATCAAGTCGAATGCTACGTGGACGATGTGGTCATCAAAAGCAAAGTAAAGGACAACCACTTGTATGATTCGAGAATTGTTTTCGAACGATTAAGACAATTTAACCTTAAGATGAATCCCTTAAATGCGCCTTCGCGTCACCTCCGGAAATTCTTAGGATTCGTTGTCCGACATCGTGGAATCGAAATCGATCCGGAAAGATTAAAGCTATCTTAGAAATGCCGCCTCCCAAAACCTTAAAACAACTACGATCTTTTCAAGGGAAGCCGGCATATCTTCGACGCTTTATCTCAAACTCGTCAGTAGGTGTCACCTTTCTCGCACTAGTTAAAAAGGACGCCAAATTTATTCGGGAAGAGAAATGCCGTAGGCCTTCGAGGACATTAAACAATATTTAATGACACCTCCCGTCTTAGCAGCCCCTGCCTCGTGTAGACCGCTAATACTTTATACCGCGGCTTTAGACGACTCTCTCTGAGCCCCGTTAGCCTGTGTCAATGATGAGGGTAAAGAAAATGCTCTTTATTACTTAAGCCGTCGTTTATCGCCGACGGAAATAAGGTATCCCGCAATTGAAAAGCATTGTTCGGCCCCGATCTTCGCCGCTCAAAAGCTCGTGCATTACATGCTTTCTCATAAGGTCAACTCCGATCTCGAAGTTTAATCCATCGCAATACTCGATGACTCGTCCAACGCTTTCCGGCAGTACTTGCCGTATGGTCAATGATATTATCGCAATTCGATATAACTTTCGTGCCTCTTCGTGCCGTAAAGGGACAAGCCCTAGCAGTACTTCCTTGCAAAGACACCCTTTGCCGGCAGAATCTCCTCTCAACGACGATCCGCCGCATGAACAAATAATGAACCTAGAAGACCTCGATGATCGACGTTGGGAATTATATTTCGACGGAGCATCTTCACGACACAAAGACGAAGAATCGCAAGTGATAGTGCCCGGTAAGGCAGAATCGGCTAATCTTTATAACACCTGAGCGGGGATGTTAAGATACTCCTACCACTCGACGTAGCCGTGTACAAACAACGAAGCGTAATACGAAGCCCTCATAACAGGACTGGAATTAACCATTCAAATGGGGATAACAGTACATCAACATCTACGGGGATTCACAAGCTTAATCATTCAACGATCACGGACAAGTACGTAATTTTAAAACCAAGACTCGAGCAATACTTCCAAGATGCCATACAAACTGCTGGAATGTATTCCAAATGTGACAATCTACAAAATTCCTGTAAAAGAAAACGCTTTAGCGGATGCGCTAGCTCGTCTCGCAAAAGAATTTGCCTCGTTTGCAAGATGAATCAGTGGAAGTGTCAGCTCACTGACGCCAGTCCTATCACATACTGACATCGACACGATACACAAATCGATAAAGGAAGAAGGATCAATTGCAAGAAGGATGTAAAAACACGGAAGATCAGCGACAACCATCGATGGATTACCTACAAACATGAAAACTACCGTAGGATAGGTCGTTAGCCCATCGATCAAGAAAAGAACTCGTCCTACGCACTAATAAACAACACATTATACGTAAGGTCTTTTCGATCAAATGTGGCTAAGGTGCCTAAGCGGGTCCGAAGCCCGTGAAATTGTTAAGGAGGTGCATCTCGGACTCCGTGGCGCTCACCGACGGTCCAAAGATGAAAATGAAAATTAAAAGACTAGGGTACTACCGGCCCTCGATGATGACCGATCGCATGAAAATCGCCAAGAGCCGTCACCAATGCCAAGTGCACGGAGTGGTTCTACACCAACCTCCAAATGTGCTACATCCGACAATCGCATCGTGGCCATTCGAATGTCGGGGCACCTGACATAGTGGGTCCAATAGAACCGCCGTCGTCAAAAGGACATCGCTTCATTCTTGCAGCTACAGCATTACTTTTCCAAGTGGGCGAGGCAGCTCCACTAAGAGAAGTGAAAGCACATCACGTACTACAATTTTTCAAGAACCAAGTTGTCTACCGTTTCGGGTGCCGCGCAGATCATCTCGTATACATGGGTCAGCATTCGAAGCACACAAATCAACAATTTTGTCGTGAGACACGGAATCGACCGGCGATATTCAACAATTTACTACCCAAGAGCAAACGGCCTCAGTCGAGGCTTTTAATAAAACTCTCGTTCAAATTTTAAAGAAGACTTTAGACGACAATAAGAGAAATTGGCACGAGAAGTTGTTAGAAGCCTTATGGGCCTACCGGACAACCTTCGTAACTCCTACGCAAGCTACACCTTACGCTCCGGTGTATGGGTCCGAGGCAAGATGTTACCTTTAGAGGTTCAGCCTCCTTCACTCGTAATTGCAGCTTGCAAATAAAATCACAACGAAGAGAACGCCAAATTACGACTCGAAGAATTAGAGAGCCCGGAAGGGAAAAGACTTGCAGCAGCAATGCAACTTAGAATTATACCAAGCTAAGATGATTCAAGCTCATGATAAACCGGTCCGCCCAAGAACCTTCAAAGTTGGTGATTTAGTTCTCGTTCTCAAAAGACCTATTCTCGCACACCGCAAGATAGGAGGAAAATTCGAACCCACTGGGAAGGACCATTCGTAGTCGAGGCAGCATACTCGTGAGGCTCCTACCAGCCTAGTGAATTGCCGTGGAGAACGACATATGCTTCCGATCAATGGACGATACTTGAAAAAGTATTACGCTACCCGATGTTTCGAAGGAATGAACTTTCCATCCCTAGAAGCACGGGTGAAGTGATTACTTATGACTCGGGTCCGAACCCAAAAATAATAAAATGTGCTAAAATAAATAAAATCCCGATAATAAAATTTTCCTTGTTTTCTTTTCCAAATCAAAATCTCTTACCCGATCTTATCCCACTTCATTCCCGTTAAGTTTGAAAATATAAAAATAATAATAAAACAAGATGTCTTTAATAAACATTTTCTGATGTTCTTGTTCTTAAGACATGCCCCCGATCCTTTTCCTTGTCTTTTCGCAGGAAATGTCGAGCGGCGGTCGGTCTTGAACTTTAAGAATGGCGTAAGCCTCGCACTCGATGAAAAGAGGGTGAAAGATGGAGCGATAATCGAGATCGACTCGCATTTCGCACCGCAGGCCTACAAGACGAGGAAAGTGATCGGGTCCCGCCGACCGAGAAGAACCGCCCTGACATACAAGGATGAAAGTGGGTGGCCCAAGCCACCAATCCAAAGAACAAGAAAAGAAAGACAAATATCGAAGAAGATAAGAAAATGAAGTCCGTAGTCGCTACAGCAGAGGGCAGCTTGTCGCCGCCGCGCCCACAGAGATTCAAGAAGTTCGGAGAGCTACTCTCACAAGCAACGCAACGAAGAAATAAGAATCGCCGTATCCGTAAGATGTTGACAAAACTAGCCGCGGATCGACACGACGAGGCAGCCACTAATGTCGCTGCATACACTTCAAGGACACCGGCTCACCAAGAACTGTAAGAAAGGAGGCCAGCTCCTAGGATGACGTAAAGAACCGCAGAAATCTCACAAAGACCGAAGAAAGAAGGCTACCACGCCACCGGATAGAACCACCAAGTGATGCATGACCTTGTTGCAGAGCAACCCCGGGGATGTCCCGACGTACATCATCCCCGAGGAGCCGAGGTATGCAGGAGAACGCGAAGGGATCGAACCTTATATCCCACAATACGTCACTGTGCCTCGCCATCTCGCATCATTCCGAATACGAGCCGGAGAGAATGCAAAATGTCGAAAAGAAAACCTTCGAATACTTTGAAAGGATTAGAGGCGTAAGAATCAATATACCGGAGGGCCTCGAATTACATACGTACGTATTCTCGCAGTATGAGCAGCAGAAGAAATCGTGGATTGCATCCGGATTTGAAAAGACCGGGCCGAGCAGCCGCCTAAGGGAAAACACATACTCGTAGCCCCGGAGATGGATGCCGTGGAAAGGAAGAATCACAATACAATGTGGATGTCGTTACAACTTTGCCGAGGACAGAAGGGAAACCCGCCGGAATACTCCGTCATGGGCAAGTGGACCCGATGCCATTAGTCATCAAGAGAATGGTAAAGAGATTGATAACATGGAGGGTACCGCCAGCCAGACCGCATACCCAATAGCCGCATCATCAATATCTACAAACAGAAGTGACCGTATACCCCCACACATCGATCACCATGACTTTGTCGACCTTTCGCACAGCCTCTTTCCGAGCGAGTGTAACATCATGTTCGGATCCGACCTCCGGATAGCAGCCCAGTGCGAGTTCCGAGGGCCGCAGAAGATACCACTACCGGTAGGTTCCGTCATGATACCGAAGGGTAACGGAGCAGATATCGCCAAGCATTGCATACCATGAGTACCAAGTGAAGCGGATCTCGCTTACGTTCGAGAGGATGGACGACGTAAAGATACCTTACCATTTCCAGCTCGCACCCGAGCTAGAGAGCCTCCGACCTTACGAGCCGTGAGTTACATGGAAAATATCACACCTCCAATGTACATCCATACGGCATCCTTGCCAAGGATGGCTTGGAAGGTGATGTTATCGACCATGTATCTCACTATTCGTACATGGACTTTCGACGCATGCTTCTTTAGATGGATCAACAAAGATCATACACAAATCCGTTTCGAGTCTACATGGATTGTATGAAATATATTCCGCATCAAGTTGTACGATGTATCTTCAAGCATGATTGGAATAAAAGTGACCATGTCACATTTTTGGCCTTCACCTCTTTTGTGCAAATTGATTGGGAAACGCCGTTAAAGTTAAATGAACTTCGAACAAAGAACAGAAAATAAAAAAAAAAAAGATAAAAGAAAACTTTTTTCTAAAAAAAAAAAATCTAAAAAATGACAAACACCAAATTCACATGAACATTAAATAAACAACAAAATAAAATTTGAATCATTAAAGGATAAACAAAATCAACAAGAATGTTAAATCAAATTCTCAATCAAATTTCGAATCCAATCTCGATCAAACTTCAAATTTCATCTTCCAAATTTCAAATCAAATCTTAAATCAAATTTCAACCGAGTTCAAACTCATCATTTCAAATTCCATCAAATTTCAAATTCAATCTTTCCACATTCCAAATCTCTATCAAATTTCAAATTCGATCTTCCGATCTCAATCCAAATCTCACATCAAATTCAAATTCAATCTTTCCAAACTATCCAAGATCTCAGCACTATCACAATCTCAAACTGTCGATCTTTCCAGCATTCTCTTCCTATCGCACCGAAATACATCAATTCAAACTTTGGGTCGAGGATTTTACATCCAAGACCGCACCGCTTTAGGATTCTCTTCCTATCGCACCGAAATACATCAAATTCAAACTTTTGGGTCGAGGATTTTACATCCAAGACCGCACTCGCTTTAGGATTCTCTTCCTATTGCACCGAAATACATCAAATTCAAACTCTTGGGTCGAGGATTTTACATCCAAGACCGCACCGCTTTAGGATTCTCTTCCTATCGCACCGAAATACATCAAATTCAAACTTTTGGGTCGAGGATTTTACATCCAAGATCGCACCGCTTTAGGATTCTCTTCCTATCGCACCGAAATACATCAAATTCAAACTTTGGGTCGAGGATTTTACATCCAAGACCGCATCGCTTTAGGATTCTCTTCCTATCGCACCGAAATACATCAAATTCAAACTCTTGGGTCGAGGATTTTACATCCAAGACCGCATCGCTTTAGGATTCTCTTCCTATTGCACCGAAATACATCAAATTCAAACTCTTGGGTCGAGGATTTTACATCCAAGACCGCACCGCTTTAGGATTCTCTTCCTATCGCACCGAAATACATCAAATTCAAACTTTCGGGGTCGAGGATTTTACATCCAAGACTCGCACTCGCTTTAGGATTCTCTTCCTATCGCACCGAAATACATCAAATTCAAACTTCTGGGTCGAGGATTTTACATCCAAGACCGCACCGCTTTAGGATTCTCTTCCTATCGCACCGAAATACATCAAATTCAAACTTTTGGGTCGAGGATTTTACATCCAAGACCGCACCGCTTTAGGATTCTTTTCCTATCGCACCGAAATACATCAAATCAAACTCTTCGAGGTTAAGGATTTTACATCCAATACCACATTACTCCGAGATCTTTCCTCATTGTAATGACCCAATCCAATCGATTCGATCTTCTTTTGGGGTCGAAGATGTTACATCTAAAACTTCAAAATTCCAATTTTCATTTCAAATCAAATCCCTTCAAATTAATTCGACAAACTTCAATCTAAATTGAAACTCCAAATTGAAATCTAAACTCACACATCATGACTTCGAACATGAAACAAAATAAAATCTAAATCGAAATTCTCCCGCATCATGTGATTTGGGATTCACCTCCTTTTCCTTTCCCCACCGAGAGTTCAAGAATCTCCAGTCCTGAGATATACTCGACACTCCCCACCGGAAATTCTTCTACTTCGTCCTAAGTTTGTTACTCGACATCCGTGTTGGTTTTGTTGATCGCTTCGGCCAACACCAATACGTGCGGTGTGCTCCGTCACCACCACACCTATTGGGGTCCATTTGTTGACCTCATTTTCGATGAGGTCTTCTCTTCTTCTCTTTAGTACTTATGGATCTAGCCTTAGGCTTTTCCTTCGACTATCTTAGAGGACTAGAATCGGGACCCACCTTTTAGAAATTCAAACCACTTCTTAACTCCCCGCAAACTCCACAAACTCGACTATAGACCCCTAATCACCTAGAGGGTTGAAATCAAATGTGGAAGTTTAAAGGATGAGTTCCTATATGACTCTTCGGGCCTTAGGACCGCCCGGTGGCCCGGTCCGGTGAAGGGCCGACTTACACATACACTACACCTATGCACTACACTTTCACACACCTCCTAAAAACACACCCATACCTAACTTGACTTCCCGACTCATGTAGGTGATTCACATGGATGGTCCTTAACCCCTAAGCCCTCGGCAAGAGGTTAGGAACAACATAGCGAATGCCTCAAATGAGTCCCTTCATGGCTCATGTGGGCTTGATATGGCTTCATGGCTCAACAAAAATGATTTCATTTCACTTACATCCACCCAATCTTCAATTTTCCAAATTTTCAATTTTTGACCCCCGGACCCAACACCCGCCAACCTACCCAAAGCCCTGAATAGCCCAAATTTCTCAAAAATTTCCAAATCACCCAAAATTCTCCAAAATCAATCCCAAACATTTCCACATCACTCAAATTGATCATCCATACCCAAAAATGCCAAAAATTCCAAAAATACCCCCCAATACCTTCCAAATACCCAAAATACCCCTTTTGACCCAAAAATCCAAAAATTCAGAAAATTCCCAGAAAATTCCAGAAAATCCCAAATATTCCCAATTTCATTTTGTTCAACTACACCATGGGCCAATTTTGTCAATTTACCCCACTTTTGTCAAAACCCCCAACTCGACCCATTTTAACCCAAAGTAAACCCAATGTCAAACCAAACCTACCCAATTGACCCCAATTTTGGTCCAATTCAATTCTAAACTTCAATTCAACATCCCAAACACCAATCTAGACCAAAGCCAAGCCTAATTTGATTGACATTTGGGATCCAATTTCACTTTTGGCCTTAAAGCCCAATTTGGACCTATGACCCAAACCTAACCCAAACTCACCCAATTCAACTCCAATTAACCCCAAATCTTTTCTAAACCTTCCTTGACATCCCCATAAACAAAACACTAACATGATTTGCCCAAAACTTTGATCCAAACCCCACTCAAATTCAACCCAAAGCCAAAAGGCCCAATTTCGACCTAAACCCAAACCTAGCCCAAATGAGCCCAAATCCCAAAATCAAAACCCAACCAAAGCCAAAACCTCTTTGAAACACTCCCATAAACATTTCCCAACATTAATTTTACATCAATTTCAACTCTAGCCCAACTTTGGCCCATGGTAGCCCATTTTGGCCCACTTTAGCCCACTTACCAATTAAACCCAAATTCAAACCAATTCAAACCCAAATCACCTCAAATTTGTTTCAAACCACTCATGAAGCATCCCTAAACCAAACTCAACAATTATTTGGCCCATAGCTCTTTACAAAATTTCATCCAAAATCCATTTTAAACCTAAAAGCCCACTTCCCTAAAGCCATTCCTAAAAGCCCATTTCCAACCAAATTCAAAAGCCCAAAGCCCATCCTAAAGCCCACATGACAATCTCATCTCATCCTCACTTAATTAAAATCATTCCCTAAGTCCTAAATCAGCAATCAAATCATTCTAAACAAAGCCATATGACAAACCATCCAAATTTTACACCAAAATACCAAAAATTCTTAAAACCCATTTTCATGAAATCGACTAAACTTTTCCCTAAGCCAAAGACAAGCCATGCAAGCCATGCACAAGCCACATGAAGCCATGGAGAGCTTCTGACATGTGATCATAGCCATTAATGGAAAAAGGAGGAGCCCCTTTCCTAATCCTTCTTAAGCCTTTTTTACCTTAAGCATGTCACACTCTAAACCATGCTTTGCCACCTAATCCATGGATGGAGACTTCACCACTCCACTGGCTACCGACCCAACCGATCCTCTCAGCCCAAAATCAAAGCCATGGGGAGGTGCACCCAACCCAAACCAATGGGTCGACCAAATTGAAGCCAAAATAGCCCCTTCCCCATTCCATTTTGATTCAACCACTTTACACATGGCAAACGCTCAATCGACTGCACCAAACCCCTAGCCCCGACCCACCCGACCCAGAGGGTGACCCATGCCCGCCGGCCAGCCACCCTGCCGCCGGAAAACACCATGGCCGAAACCTCGGGAGGAGCCAAACTTTGGAATTCTCCTTGCCGAGCCGCCCCATGCCCAATGGTCACCATGGCCGTTCTTCTCCTCGACCAGAGCAACTGATCCCAAGCCCTAACTCCCCCGGGAGAGCCCTCCACCATGCCTATTTAAACACCACACCCTCACGGCCATGAGAGGAGAGCTGCACAAACCTTGCCAAAACTCGCCAAAATTGTTCCGTACCCCTCCTCATACACAGCAGCACTTGATCCCCAAATGAGATCCCCCCGCCATTTCTTCTCTCGCGAGCTCAACTTCGCAGTCGAAATCCAAGCCCAAAACCAGGACACTTCCCCACAAAGAACCAATCCCCAAATCGATTGGTCCTACACCTTCACCGTACCAAGGGAAGGTGTCCACCAACAAAAGCCCCATCTCCAGTGCCACCCGGGCCTGCTCCGTACTCCAAGCTTTGTGATCACCGTGGTCGAAGTTCAACCTAGACAATTCACCGCATCCATGAGACTTCATCCGGAGCTCGCGCAGATCCAATCGAAGGTGCA
This sequence comes from Papilionanthe hookeriana x Papilionanthe teres, assembly GCA_022702705.1. Taxonomy (NCBI): domain Eukaryota; kingdom Viridiplantae; phylum Streptophyta; class Magnoliopsida; order Asparagales; family Orchidaceae; genus Papilionanthe; species Papilionanthe hookeriana x Papilionanthe teres. The sequence goes on from JAKZJZ010000447.1 coordinate 42,580, forward strand.
ACAACTCTCGCATCGAAGCTTCACTTCTCCGAGCAAAGGTATGAGCTAATTCTTCATCCCGAGCTTCCGGAGATTCTCCATTTCAAATGCCTTAATTTCAATGCATGTTTACCGTATGGATGTGTTCGTCTCTTCAAGACGAATCCATAGAGCATAAGAACACGAAAATCCATCGAGAATCGAGTGAGTTCTTAGGTTGGAGTGTGGACGGCCACGGATCACACTCGCCTGCGGACGATGAACGGATGCCGTCCATTTAATACACGCGCGGACGGACGGCTCGGATGGCGTCGGACCAGAGACGGAGCGAGAACCGCGGGGCCCGGGCGCCGACTCGCATGGCGGCGTCGAATGGGAGCGCGCCACGCGCGCATTTCGGAGTCGCCGAGGACGACGCGGCGCCGCGTGACATAAGTAGATAAATAGGGTATTTTCTATTTATTTAATTCCCTAAACTTTAAAAATCCATATCTTTGTGTAGAAAAATCACAAAAATAAAATAAAAATACCCTCTCGCTCGTTGAACATGAGGAGAATAATGTGGAAAAGAAATTAATTAATTTTGTCCAAGTATTTTATTTTTAATTAATTATTTACTCCCCGCATTGTTTTAATTCTCCATGCATGTCATACAATTCACCATGGCATGAGACCATAGGCTTTTGAAGCCTCTGAACTTAGGGACATTCCCCGAATTTTCCAAGGTCGAGGCCATCTCTCGTGAAAAGTTATTGATTTTTCAAATGCATGTTGCTCGTTTTAAGTATTTTAATTTCAAAAATTAGCATGTTGTGAAATAAATTCTAGGAAAATTTGGTGATGTTCCTTATGACCAGAGAACCCTAGGAAAAATAGGATTTGAGTTAATTCACTTAGATTAACCCTAATCGGCTTAAACACCCAAAATAGACTCCCTAATTAATTAGAGTTAACCATAGATCAAATTGACTTGAAATCAATTCTCCACTGACCTTTAGGATCAGAGGAACCCATCATAAAAATTTGAGGTCAATTGACTTCGGTTAGCCCCACTAATCGGGTTGATTAAGCCACTTAGCCATTTTAAACTTTAAAAATTCATAACTTTCAAAATATCTTTCAAAAATTCACCAAATTGGTTTTGGAGTCTCTCTGATATCAGGGGAGTTTAAGAAAATTAAAATTTCAATTTTCTAAAAAGTTGATTTTTAATATTATTTTAATATTTTTAATAATTAAAAAATAATAAAAATCACAAAAATAATAAAATTCACTAAAATGTTATATTTTGAATTTTAATCACTTAGGAACAAGTCCCATATTTTTCCTAGGTCTATTTAGTGAGATATTAATTTTTAAAGCTCTAGGGTAATTTTAAAATTAAAAAATGTATTTTCTAGCATTTTCACCAAAATAATTATAATAAATCAAAGAAAAATCAGAAAATTGTAAAGTTTGGTTCTCTGGAATCCTTGATATCAGAGAGAATTTTAAAAATTATAAAATTTATTTTTCAACATTTATTTTATTTTTAAATTAATTAATACTCCAGAACTTAAAATAATTCTAATAAATAAAATATAATTCAAAAAATTACAAAATTTGGTCCAAGTGGTCCTCTGGTCATTAGGAATGTCCCCTAATTTTCTTAAGGACAGAAACTTTCCCTTGGTCATGTTATTGAATTTTCCTTGGAAATTTCTATTTTCTACAAAAAATAATTATATAAATAAATTAAATACAGAAAAATCACATTTTCTCCTCTCATGTCTTTATTGACATATGAGTGAAGTCACATAAAAATTTCAAGTTCATTTGAGTTCAATTTAGTGAGTTATGAAATTATTAGGCTTAAAGGGCAAAATGGTAATTAAAATTTTAACCCTTAATTAAAACTTTAGGTTTAATAAAAAGATTAACAAGTAAAATATTTGATCCTAATCTGATTTGGATGATTGAAATTTAAATAATTAAAGGGTAGAAACCCATTAAGCAATTTAAAATGATTAAACTTTAATTAAATAATTAATTTAATTTGGAAGAATAATAAATTTGGAATTATTAAAATAGGGATATTATTAGGAAGAGATTTATTCTTTAATTTAAAAATCCCTAAATTAATCATCTCATTAATACTCAACTCTTAATTAAAATGATAACTCAAATTTAAAATATTAAAAGACTTAATCATTAAATTAAAATTAAATCATTAAACTCTTTCAAAAATTTTCAATTAAATTAAATTAAATTAAGATTAAAAGTTGAATTAAATTAAATTAAAATTAAATTAAATTAAATAAACAAATTAAATTAAATTAAATGAATTAAATACATTAAATTAAATAAATAAAATAAAATTAAATTAAATAAATTAAATTAAATTAAATTAAATTAAATTAAATTAAATTAAATTAAATTAAATTAAATTAAATTAAATTAAAATTAAATTAAATTAAATTAAGAAATTAAATCAAATAAATTAAATTGAATTAAATTAAATCAAATCAAACTAAATTAAACTAAATTAAATTAAATTAAATTAAATTAAATTAAATTAAGTCAATTAAATAACCTCACTTAAGACATGAAGAAATAAATCTAAAATAACTCGAACACTATTCCAAACTTAAATCATTAATTCGAACTTAAATTCAATCACAAATCATTAAATATCATTTTGCCTTTAGGAGCTTTAGTTATCATAACTCCTAAATAGAACATTAAAATGAAATGTTACTTCACTTATAGGACATTCAAATGTCCTAGCTCACCGAGCAAGTTAACAAAACTCGAAAACCTCGACGATCGATTCATTTACACAATTAAATTCATTTCGACTTAAAACAATCCTAGAAATATTGAAAAGATGTTTAAGATTCTTCTTAAGCACTTCCTCAATATGATAGGATATTTACAAGAACAATCGAACTTAATTGTTCTTCGATGAAGAAAATCGTCTTCAAACCAAAAACACAAAGAACCTAGACGTCATAGGAAATGACTAGCCATGTGATTAGGAATTTGGTAGAAAACCATAAACCTTTCCCTTAGCTTTACCTAGGAACTTGCTTAAATATTCTAACCGTGTTTTAAGTGCAACTTGGAATGACTGGAAGACCCTCCAGTGTACGCTTTTATTTTATTGTAGCTTTATTTTATTGCAAATCGCACTTTATTTTTCTTGCATGATAAACAACAGCTTGCATGAAAACCGACACCTTTAGGACATAAACCAAAACTCGAAACCCAAAACTAAAATAAAAGACACTACAAGATAAAATTCACCTCCACAACATTTCAAAATATAAGACAACTCAAAATTTAATCACAAACGTAACACAAAACTACAATTACAACTAAATTAAAACGTCTCGTTGGATGATCGGGAATACCTCTGATGATGTAACCTACGTGTTGCTAACGGGATTTCCCACGGTCTAAATGAAAGTGTGGAACTCATTCAACTGAGTTTAGCAAATTCATCCGGACTAAGTGAATCCGATAAAAATAATGATGCCGAAGGATGGAACCGCGGGATCTTAACCGGTGTCGTTATAATCAACTTTAAGATTCGTTTTAATTAAAACACAAAAAACACTTGGAAATTAAGACTTCTCTAAACCGAACACTTCTCTCATCTCCCGATTTATGATTTCTAAAACTAAACCTCCGCAACAACAAGGAGCTCGGAGCATGGTGGGCAAGACGGCCATCGTCGCAAAGAAACTCGAACCTACATCAAGCAAAACTTTCTTAGAATTAAATAACAAAGCCATAGGACTTCGAGGTAGTTTGCCTAGTGCAACATAAATCCTCAACTCTTCGTTAGTGCATTCTGTATCGCAAATTAAGCCCTAACCGGTCTTAGGATTCCGAGGTAGTCGTCCGATACGACATAAACCCTCATATCTTCTAGGCATTTTGTATGATTCTATCATATAAATATAAGCCCTAATTAACTAAAATTGGCAAGATTAAAACATTAAATAAACATTAGGACCTTCCTAAATCCAAGCCAAACAATAGGATAATCGGGAGATTACCGAAGTCCGCTTCGAATCCGTGATCTCTCCTACTTTTCTTCCTTTGAATTCCCAAAATAAAATGTTCCAAATTTGATCCATTCCCTATTGAAATTCCAAAATTCAACCCTTCGAAAACTTAAACTTCGAAATTCTCGAGAGCGTAATTATCGATTATTATCGAGAGTTTTCTTAGTGATTCCCGTCACTTAAGATGTAATTAACTATGTGGGCTTGCCTCTTATAGGAACTTTAAGAACCTGTGAATATAAACCCCGTTTAATAGTTTCATATTAAGCAGGGGAATTTGTCTGGCTTATAAAATTGGTTCGCGTACCAAACGGATGTCACAAACCTTTCTAGTTTATTTAATCGAGCCCCATTATCAAGCAAGCGGTGTCTATTCTTCGGGATAGTATACACGGCTCGTGGTGCGGCGCTCGTTTATATAAACTATTCGGGATGTGAGATCAGCTTGATTTCATATCTTAAAATTTTCAAATTTAAAATTATTTTCAAAATCAAATACTACTTTCTCAAATTATTTATTTATATTTAAAATTAAAATTCGCCGACAGCTTCTGTTAGGTGACCCCCTTTTTCAAAAATAAAACACACAACCTAAAAATATGCCGACACATTTCTTGGATCAAATGCTCGACAAATTAGCCGGACACTCATATTTCTCGTTTTCCGGATGGATATTCGTTATCATCAATCACTTAGCTTGCTCCCGAGGACCAAGAGAAAACAACATTTACAAGTCCTTAGCGGAACATTCGCCTTTAGAAGAATGCCTTTGGGCTTATGTAATGCACTCGCAACTTTTCAAAGATGTATGATGTCAATATTTTGTAAGATTTGATCGACAAAAGGAATCTCCGAAGTATTCACGGATGATCTTTTAGTTTTTGGAAATTCATTTCGAGTATTGTTTGGAAAATATTTCCAAAGTTCGCAAAAGATGCGTTAGAAACAAATTTAGTTCTTAACTCGGGAAAAATGTCAATTTACGGTCACCGAAGGCATTGTACTTGGTCATAAAGTTTCACAAAAAGGGATGGAAGTTGATAAGCAAAAGTAAAAATTATTTGGACACGAAATGCAACCCCCTAGCCACCGTTACCGATGCGAGAAGTTTTCTAGTGTCATGCCGGATTTTATAGAAGATGTAAGATATATAAAGGAGTTTTCTAAAATTGCTAAACCTCTTTGTCATTTATTGGAAAAAGAAGCTAAATTTGAATTTACACGAAGATTCGTGTTAATGCTTTCAATATTTTAAAAGACAAATTAATAACTCGCACCTATAATTATCGCACCTAATTGGAATAAACCTTTGAATTAATGCAAAGATGCAAGTGATTTTGCAATTGAGCCGTATCGGGATAAAATATGAGAAAATTTTCTCAAAGTTATATATTATGCTAGGTAAAACTTTTGCCGAAACTCAAAGAAATTACACTTACTACCGAGAATGTTGCTTTTATCTATAGCATACGCCTCTGATAAATTTAGATCCTTATCTTCTTGGTACCAAATGCATAGTTCATATCATTGATCATTCGCTATTAAATATTTAATGACGAAAAAAGATGCCAAACCTAGATCGATAAGATGGGTTTTACTTCTACAAGAATTCCGATTTTCAAATAAGTGGATAGAAAAGGAACAATCGTACAACCAAATCGCCGATCATTTATCTAGAATTAAGAATGATGTTGTTATCGAAGAAAATATAAATGAGAAATTTCCCAATGAACATTTCTTTAAAGTGCAATTTCATCAAAAATAGGTATGAATTTCTTAATAAAATTTTCAGTGATCAGATAACAAATTTATTAAGAAATTTAATAATAATGCTAAATCTTATATTTGGGAAGATCCTCATTTATTTAAATTAAGAAGAGATTATGTAATTCATAGATGCGTACCCTATTATTCAAAAATGTCATGATTTCGAATTTGGAGGACATTTTGGACTAGATAAAACTGCATTTAAAATTTTAAATTTAGGATTTTATTGGCCTACCTTATTTAAAGATGTGAGGCATTATGTGAAAACATGTGATCGATGTCAGAGGATGGGAAATATATCCATGAAAGATGAAATGCCTTTAAACTATATATTGGAAGTTGAAATTTTTGATATATGGGGTTTAGACTTTATGGGAGCATTTGTACCATCATCTGGAAAGATTTATATTTTATTAGCAGTTGATTACGTTTCAAAGTGGATTGAAGTTGTAGCTTTACTTAGCTGAGATTCCAAAAGTGTTTCAAAATTTTTAAAGAAGATGATTTTTTCAAGATTTGGAATGCCTAAGGTAAATATCACAGATGGTGGAAGTCATTTTAGAAATATAAGAATTCAATCATTATTGGAAAATTTTGGAATCAAACACAGAATTACAACTACATATCACCCACAAATAAGTGGAATGACTGAAGTATCAAACAGAGAAATT
>JAKZJZ010000448.1:0-49047 GCA_022702705.1 Papilionanthe hookeriana x Papilionanthe teres
TTTGTTATCATTTTGTAATTATAGCCGATGCTAACATCTTTCTTGGTCTATAATTGATACTGACACGCTTTCATATTCATAACTGATAATAAAATATTTACTTATAAATAACTAATATAGATAACTTTTTGTGAGCATAAGTCTTTGGATCGATACCTCTTACGACTGATTAGTTTAACTAACTTGGGTCTACTTGTTTGAGAGTATCGATCAGATTTTGCTCTGGAAATCTAAATGTCTTTCAAGTTGTAGTTGACAGACTATATGCAGACTTGTGTCAGTGTTTTTGACCTAACGTCGGTTGATAAAGTTATCTTATGTTGTTTTAAAAATAATTTACATTTAGTTTAATGGAAAATGGTTTAGATTTAATTTAATAAATATTGTATAACTTTTGAAAATAGTATTTGCAAATATAATTTTTAGTTTTAAAGTATGAAATTATAACAGATTTTATATCTTTAATAGCTTAAATAAACGTGCGTTGCACCGTAAGCCATGCATCTACCTCGAGGGATAGACACATTGCTTAATAGTGAGGCTCGATTAAAAAAACTATGAAAGTTAGGACATGTGTTTGGTCTGTGAATCAATTTTATAAGCCGAAAAGTTACCCAACTTAATATAAGGAAATTAGGCGGGGTTTGTATTATCTGGGTTCTAAAGTTTCCTATAGCGGCAAACCCCTATAGTTAATTACATTTTAAATGACCGAAGTTACTTAAGAAAACTCTCGATAAATATTAGTGGTTTGTCGGCACTATTTTTAGGTTGTGTGATATTTTGAAAAGGGGGCGCCTAATAGAAGTTGTCGGCGAATTTAAATTTTATTTAAATATATATATATAATTTAGAAAGTAGTATTTAACTTTGAAAATAATTTTAAATTTGAAAGTTTTAAGATATGAGATTAAACCGATCTCACATCCCAAATAGTTTATATAAACGAGCACCGCACCACAAGCCGTGTATCTATCCCTAAGGATAGATACACTGCTTGATGGTGGGGCTCGATCAAATAAACTAGAAGTTTTGTGACATCCGTTTGGTACTGCGAACCAATTTTATAAGCCGACAAATTCCACTGCTTAATATGAAAGTATTAAACGGGGTTTATGTTACCGGGTTCTTTAAAATTCCACTATAAGGGCAAGCCCCTATAGTTAATTACATCTTAAGTGACGGGAATCACTTAAGAAAACTCTCGATAATAACCAATAATTCTGCTCTCAAGAATTTTCAAAGTTTAAGGTTTTCAAAGATTGAATTTTGGAATTTCAATAGGGAATGGATCAAATTTTGGAACATTTTGTTTTGTGAATCCAAAGGAAGAAAGGTAGGAGAAATCATCGATTCGAAGTGAACTTCGGTAATTTCCGACTATCTATCGTTTGGCTTGAGTTTAGGAAAGTCCTAATACTTATTTAAATGTTTTGATCTTGCCAATTTTAATTAATTAGGGCTTATATTTGTATGATAAAATCAAACAAATAGCTTTAGAAGATGTGAGGGTTTATTGTCGTATCGGACGACTACCTCGGAATCCTAAGACCGGTTAGGGCTTAATTTGCAATGCGAATGCACTAACGAAGAGTTGAGGATTTATGTTGCACTAAGCAAGCTACCTCGAAGTCCTATGGCTTTGTTGTTTAATTCTAAGAAGGTTTTGCTTGAAGTAGGTTCAAGTTTTGTTGATGACGATGGTCGTCTTGCCCACCATGCTCCAAGCTCCTTGTTGTTGCGGAGGTTTAGTTTTAGAAATCATAAATCGGGGGATGAGAAAAGTATTTTGGTTTAGAGAAGATCTTAATTTCCAAGTGTTTTGTATTTTGATTAAAACAAATCTTAAAGTTGATTATAACGACACCGGTTAAGATCCCGCGGTTCCATCCTTCGGCATCATTATTTTTATCGGATTCACTTAGTCCGGATGAATTTGCTAAACTCGACTGAATGAGTTCCACACTTTCATTTAGACCGTGGGAAATCCCGTTAGCAACACGTAGGTTACATCATCAGAGGTATTCCGATCATCCAACGGGACGTTTTAATTTAGTTGTAATTGTAGTTTTGTGTTACGTTTGTGATTAAATTTTGAGTTGTTTTATATTTTGAAATGTTGTGGCGGTGAATTTTATCTTGCAATGACTTTTAACTTAATTTGGTTTCGGTTTTAGGGACTATCCTAAAGGTGTGGGTTTTCATGCAATGCTGTTGTTTTATCATGCAAGAAAAATAAAGTACATTTGCAAGAAAGTAAATTGCGAGAAAGTAAATTGCAAGAAAGTAAATTGCGATAAAATAAAAGCGTACTGGAGGGTCTTCCCGTCATCCCAAGCTGCACTTAAAACACAATTAGAATATTTAAGCAAGTTCCTAGGTAAAGCTAGGGGAAGGGTTATGGTTTTCTACCAAATTCCTAATCCTATGGCTAGTCGACTCTCTATGACGTCTAGGTTCTTTGTGTTTTTTGTTTGAGGACGATTTTCTTCATCGAAAGGACAATTAAGTCCAATTGTTCTTATAAATATCCTATCATATTGAGGAAGTGCTTAAGAAGAATCTTAAACATCTTTTCGATATTTTCGAGGATTGTTTTAAGTCGAAATGAATTTAATTATATAAATGAATCGATCGTCCGAGGTTTTCAAGTCTTGTTAACTTGCTCGATGAACTAGGACATTTGAATATCCTATGAGTGAGGTAACACTTCATTTGATGTTCCATTTAGGAGTTATAATAATCGAAAGCTTTCGAGGGTAAATTAGTATTCAAATGACTTGATTTAAGTTAAAGGGTTTAAATTTGGAATAATGTTCAAGTTGCTTTACATTCATTTTGAATTCTTTATGTCTTAGGTGATGTTATATTTAATTCAACTTAATTTAATTGAGTTTTAATTTAGTTTAACATAGTTCAATTTAATTTGATTTGGTGTTTAATTGATTTGATTTGATTTAATTTAATTTAATTATTTAATTTAATTTAATTTAATTTAATTGTTTAATTTAATTTAATTTAATTATTTAATTTAATTGTTTAATTTAATTTAATTTAATTATTTAATTTAATTTAATTTAATTATTTAATTTAATTTAATTTAATTATTTAATTTAATTTAATTTAATTTAATTTAATTTAATTGTTTAATTTAATTTAATTTAATTATTAAATTTAATTTAATTTAATTTAATTTTAATTTAGTTTAATTTAATTTAATTTGTTTTAATTTAATTTAATTTAATTTTAATTTAATTTAATTTTATCTTTAATTTACTTTATTTTTAATTTTAATTGAAGTTTCAAAAGAGTTTAATAATTTAATTAAGTCTTTTAATATTTTAAATTTGAGTTATCATTTTAATAAAAAAAATTGAGTATTAATGATATAATTAGTTTAGGGATTTTTAAATTAAAGAATAAATCTCTTCCTAATAAATATCCCTTATTTTAATAATTCTAATTTATTATTCCTCCAAATTTAATCTATTATTTAATTAAAGTTTAATCATTTTAAAATTATTTAATGGGTTTCTACCCTTTAATTATTTAAATTTCAATCATCCAAATCAGATTAAGATCAAATGTTTTACTTGTTGATTTTTCTTTATTAAACCTAAAGTTTTAATTAAGGGTTGAAAGTTTAATTACCATTTTACCCTTTAAGCTTAATAATTTCATAACTCACTAAATTGAACCCAAATGAACTTGAAATTTTTATGTGACTTCACTCATATGTCAATAAAGACATGAGAGGAGAAAATGTGATTTTTCTGTATTTAATTTATTTATATAATTATTTTTGGTGGAAAATAGAGATTTTCAAGAAAAATTTAATAACATGACCAAGGAAAAGTTTCTGTCCTTAAGAAAATTAGGGGACATTCCTAATGACCAGAGAAGCACTTGGACCAATTTTGGTGATTTTTTGAATTATATTATTTTTATTATAATTATTTTGAGTTTTGGAGTGTTAATTAATTTAAAAATAAAATAAATGTTGAAAAATGGATTTTATATTTTTCAAAAATCTCTCTGATATCAAGGAAACCAGAGAAACAAATTTTGCAATTTTCTGATTTTTTTTATGATTTATTATAATTATTTTAGTGAAAATGCTAGAAAATACATTTTTTTAATTTTAAAATTACCCTAGGGCTTTAAAATTCAATATCTCACTAAGTAGACCTAGGAAAAATGTGGGATTTGTTCCTAAGTGATTAAAATTCAAAATGTGACATTTTGGTGAACTTTATTATTTTTGTGATTTTTATTATTTTTTAATTATTAAAAATATTAAAATATTATTAAAAATCAACTTTTTCAGAAAATTGAAATTTTAATTTTCTTAGGTTCCCCTGATATCAGAGAGGCTCCAAAACCAATTTAGTGAATTTTTGAAAAGTGTTTTAAAAGTTATGAATTTTTAAAGTTTAAAATGGCTAAGTGGCTTAATTAACCCGATTAGTGGGGCTAACCAAGTCCGATTGACCTCAAATTTTTATGGTGAATTCCTCTGATCCTAAAGGTCAGTGGAGAATTGATTTCAAGTCAATTTGATGCTTGGTTAACTCTAATTAATTAAAGACCTATTTTGGGTGTTTAAGTCGATTAGAGTTGTTACGAGTGAATTAACTCAAGTCCCATTTTTCCTAGAGTTCATCTGGTCATAAGGAACATCACCAAATTTTTCTAGAATTTATTTCACAACATGCTAATTTTTGGAATTAAAATACTCAAAACGAGCAACATGCATTTGAAAAATAAATAACTTTTCACGAGAGATGGCCTCGACCTTGGAAAATTCGGGGAATGTTCCCGAGTTCGAGGCTTCAAAAGCCCTATGGTCTCATGCCATGGTGAATTGTATATATGCATGGAGAATTAAATGTATGCAGAGAGTAAATAAATTATAAAAAATAAAATACTTGATGAAATTAAATGATTTCTTTTCCACATTATTTTCCTCTGTTCACTGAGCAAGAGGGTATTTTTATTTTATTTTTGTGATTTTTCTACACAAAGATATGGATTTTTAAAGTTTCGATATTTAATAAATACATTAAATACCCTATTTATCTACTTATCCACGCGGCGCCGGCGAAACATCGGCGGCTCCGAAGGGGTACGTGTCGCGCCGTGATTGGGTGCCGCCATCCGAGTCATCCGTCCGGGCCCCGCGGTTCACGTAACATTCCACGGTCCGGCGCAATCCGAATCGTCCAGCTCGATACACGCGCGATCCAACGGCTCCCGGTCATTGTCTACGACCGGTGTGCACCGTGACCGTCAACCTTCTAACCCTAATTTCTCGCTCGATTCTCGACGGATTTTCGTGTTCTTATGCTCTCATGGATTCGTCTTGAAGAGACGAACACATCCATATGGTAAACATGCATTTAAATTGACTCGAATTAAAATGAGAATCTGCGGAAGCTCGGGAAGAAGAGGGAGTCCATACCTTTGCTCGGAGAAGTGAAGCTTCGATGCGAGAATTGTTACACCTTCGATTGGATCTAGTAAGCTCCGGATGAAGTCTCCGGTGCAGTGACTTGTCTAGGTTGGACTTCGACCACGGCCGATCACAAAGCTTGGAGGCTGGAACAAGCTGGGTGGCACTAGAGATGGGGCTTTCGGTGGGGAACTTCTCCTCTTGGTCCGGTGAAGGTGTAGGACCAATCGATTTGGGGATTGGCTCAGCTGTGAAGAAGTGTCCTGGTTTTTGGGCTAAAGTTTGAGCTCGAAATTGGGCTCGGCTAGAGGAATCGGGGCTGGAATTCGGTGGGGATCGGGTGCTCTATGTGTGGAGAGTGATGCGGAGTGATTTTGGCGAGTTTCCTTAAGGTTTTTGTTCGGCACCTCCTTTGGCCGAGAGGGTGAGGGGTTTAAATAGGCATGGTCGGAGGCTCTCCAGGGGAGTTTAATGGTTGGGATCGAGTTTGCTGCGGTGAGGAGAAGAACAGTGCTGATGGCCATTTGGAGTGAGGCGGCTCGGCGAGGTGGAATTCCAAAATTTGGCTCCTCCCGAGGTTTCGGGCATGGTGTTTTCCGGCGGTCAGGTGGCCGGCCGGCCGAGTCGGGTCACCCTCGAGCTTAGGTGGGTCGAGGGCTGGAGGCTTGTGTAGTCGATTGAGGTTTGACATGTGTAAAGGAGTTTGATTTAAATGGAATGGGAGAAGGCTCACTTTGGCTTGGTTTGGGTCAACCCACCATTTTGGGCTTGGTGCACCCTTCCAAGCTCGATTTTGAGCTGAGGGAATCATTTAGGTCGGCTTAGAAGGAGTGGTGAAGTCTCCATCCATGATGAGGTGGCTAAACATGGTTTAGTGTGTGACATGATTAAGGTAAAAAAAGGTTAAAGGAGGTTTAAGAAAGAACCCCCTCTTCTTGCCATAAATGGACTAATGACAAGTCAAAGCCCTCATGGCTTCATGTGGCTTGAGAATGGCTTGTTCATGGCTTCATTTGGCTTGGGAAAAGGTTGATTTGTTTCATGAAAATGGTTTTAGAAATTTTTGACATTTAGGGGGTAATTTGACATGTGGCTTGATTTGGAATGGTTTAATTGATGATTTTGAAACTTTAGGGGTGATTTTGATCAAATGGATGATGAGGGGAAGTGTCATGTGGGCTTTAGGATGATTTGGGCTTTTAAAATTTAATGAAGATGGGCTTTTAAGAAGGTTTAAGGGAAGTGGGCTTTTAAGTTTAAGGATGTGTTCATGGATGGGAATTTTTGTAGAAGTTCGGGCCAAATAGTTGTTGGTTTTGGTTTAGGGATGTTTCATGAATAATTTGAAATAGTTTTAAGGTGGTTTGGGTTTGAATTGGGTTGAATTTGGGTTTATTTGGTAAATGGGCCAATGTAGGTCAAATTGGGCTAACTTGGGCCAATGTTGGGCTAGGGTTGAAATTGATGTAAAATAAATGTTGAGAAATGTTTATGGGAGTGTTTCAAAGAGGTTTTGGCTTTGGTTGGGTTTTGATTTTGAGGTTTGGGCCTATTTGGGTTAGGTTTGGGTTTAGGTCAAAATTGGGCTTTTTGATTCTGGGTTGAATTTGAGTGGGGTTTGGGTCAAAATCTTGGGCAAATCATGTTAGTTTTTTGTTTATGGGGATGTTAAGGAAGGTTTAGAAAAGATTTGGGGTTAATTGGAGTTGAATTGGGTTAGTTTGGGCTAAGTTTGGGTCATGGGTCCAAATTTGGGCTTTAAGGCCCAAAGTGAAATTGGATCCAAATGTCAATCAAATTGGACTTGGATTTGGTCTAGATTGGTATTGGGGATGTTGAATTAAAGTTTAAAATTGAATTGGACCAAAATTTGAGTCAATTGGATAGGTTTGGTTTAACATTGGGTCTACTTTGGGTTAAAATGGGTCGATTTGGGGGTTTTGACAAAAGTAGGGTAAATTGACAAAATTGACCCATGGTGTAGTTGGACAAAATGAAATTGGGAATATTTAGGATTTTCTGGAATTTTTTTGGGAATTTTCTGAATTTTTGGATTTTTAGGCCAAGAAGGGTATTTTGGGTATTTGGAGGGTATTGGGGGGTATTTTTGGAATCTTTGGTATTTTTGGGTATGGATGATCAATTTGAGTGATGTGGAGATGTTTGGGATTGATTTTGGAAAATTTTGGGTAATTTGGAAATTTTGCGAAAATTTGGGTAATTTCGAGGGTTTCGGGTAGGTTTAATAGGTGTAGGGTCTCGGGGGTCAAAAATTGAAAATTTGGGAAATTGAAGATTGGGTGAATTTAGGTGGAAAGAAATCATTTTGGTTGAGCCATGAAACCATTTCAAGCCCATATGAGCCATGAAAGGACTCATTTGAGGCATTCATTATGTTGTTCCTAACCCTCTTAGCCGAGGGCTTAGGGGTTAAGGACCATCCATGTGAATCACCCACATGAGTCGGGAGGTTAAGTTGGGTATGGGTGTGGTTTTAGGAAGTGTGTGGAAATGTAGTGTGTAAGTGTAGTGTAAGTCGGCCCCCTCACCGGACCGAGGCCACCGGGGGTAGTCCTAAGGCCAAAGAGTCCTATAGGAACTCATCCTTTAAACTTCCACATTTGATTTCGACCCTACAGGTGATTAGGGGTCTATAGTCAAATTTGTGGAGTTTGCGGGGAGTTTAGAAGTGGTTTGAATTTCTAAAAGGCGGGTCCCGATTCTAGTCCTCTAAGATAGTCGAAAGAAAAAGCCTGAGGCTAGATCCTAAGCACTAAAAAGAAGAAGGGAAGACCTCATCAAAAATGAGGTCAACAAATGGACCCCCGATAGGTGTGGTGAGTGACGGAGCACACCGCGCGTATTGGTGTTGACCTAAGCGATCAACAAAACCAACACGGATGTCCAAGTGATGAACTTAGGACGAAGTAGAAGAGTTTCTGCTGGGGAGTGTCAAGTATATCTGCGGAACCGGAGATTCTTGAACTCTCGGCTGGGGAAAGGAAAAGGAGGTGAATCCCAAATCACATGATGCGGGGAATTTCGATTTAGATTTTATTTTGTTTCAATTTATGTTTTGATGTGTGAGTTTAAATTTTAGTTCGGAGTTTCAATTTAGATTGAAGTTTGTCAAAATTAATTTGAAGGATTTGATTTGAAATGAAAATTGGAATTCTGAGGTTTTAGATGTAACATCTCCAACCTCGAAAGAAAATTGAATTGATTAGATTGAATCGTTGCAATGAGAAGAGATCTCAGAGCAAAGTGGTGTTGGATGTAAAATCCTTAACCTCAAGAGTTTGATTTTTTTGATGTATTTTATCGCAATAGGGAAAGAATCCTAAAGCAATGCAGTCTCGGATGTAAATCCTCAACCCAAAAGTTTGAATTTTGATGTATTTCATTGCAATAGGAAAGAATCCTAAAGCGGTGCGGTCTTGGATGTAAAATCCTCGACCCAAAAGGTTTGAATTTGATGTATTTCGGTGCGATAGGAAAAGAATCCTAAAGCGAGTGCGGTCTTGGATGTAAAATCCTCGACCCGAAAGGTTTGAATTTGATGTATTTCGGTGCGATAGGAAAAGAATCCTAAAGCGATGCGGTCTTGGATGTAAAATCCTCGACCCAAAAGGTTTGAATTTGATGTATTTCGGTGCGATAGGAAAAGAATCCTAAAGCGAGTGCGATCTTGGATGTAAAATCCTCGACCCAAAAGGTTTGAATTTGATGTATTTCGGTGTAATAGGAAAAGAATCCTAAAGCGATGCGGTCTTGGATGTAAAATCCTCGACCCAAAAGGTTTGAATTTGATGTATTTCGGTGCGATAGGAAAAGAATCCTAAAGCGGTGCGATCTTGGATGTAAAATCCTCGACCCAAAAGGTTTGAATTTGATGTATTTCGGTGCGATAGGAAAAGAATCCTAAAGCGATGCGATCTTGGATGTAAAATCCTCGACCCGAAAGGTTGAATTTGATGTATTTCGGTGCTGATAGGAAAAGAATCCTAAAGCGATGCGGTCTTGGATGTAAAATCCTCGACCCAAAAGGTTTGAATTTGATGTATTTCGGTGCGATAGGAAAAGGATTCTAAAGCGGTGCGGTCTTGGATGTAAAATCCTCGACCCAAAAGGTTTGAATTTGATGTATTTCGAGTGCGATAGGAAAAGAATCCTAAAGCGAGTGCGATCTTGGATGTAAAATCCTCGACCCAAAAGGTTGAATTTGATGTATTTCGGTGCGATAGGAAAAGAATCCTAAAGCGGTGCGAGTCTTGGATGTAAAATCCTCGACCCAAAAGGTTTGAATTTGATGTATTTCGGTGCGATAGGAAAAGAATCCTAAAGCGATGCGGTCTTGGATGTAAAATCCTCGACCCAAAAGAGTTTGATTTTGTGATGTGATTGATATTTGATTCGAGATCCGGAAGAAATTGAATTTAAATTTGATTGAGACTTGAAGCACTGGAAAGATTGAATTCGGAAATTTGGAAATTTGGAAGGATGAGTTTGAACTCGATTGAAATTCGATTTAAGATTTGATTTGAAATTTGGAAGATCAAGTTTGAAACTTGATCGAGATTGGATTTGGAATTTGATTGAGGATTTGATTTGAAATTTGTAAGGATGGAATTTGATTTTGAAGTTTGGAAGGATGGAATTTGATTTTTGTGTTGATTTCGTTTATCTTTTAATGGTTCAAATTTTATTTTATTGTTTATTTAATGTTCATGTGAACTTAGTGTTTGTCATTTTTAGATTTTTTTTTTAGAAAGTTTTCTTTTATTCTCTCTTTTTTTTATTTCTTTTCTGTTCTTTGTTCGAAGTTCATTTAACTTTAATGGCATTTCCCAATCAATTTGCACAAAAGAGGTGAAGGCCAAAAACGTGACATGGTCACTTTCATTCCAATCATGTTGAAAATACATCATACAACTCGATGCGGAATATATTTCATACAATCCATGTAGACTCAAAATGGATCGTGTATGATCTTTGTTGATCCATCGAAAAGAATCATCCGTCGAAAAATCCATGTACGAATAGTGAGGTACATGGTCAATAACATCACCTTCCAAGCCATCCTTGGCAAGGATGCCGATTGGATGTACGTTGGAGGTGTGATATTTCCCATGTAACTCACGGCTCGTAAGGCGGAGGTTCTCTAGCTACGGGTGCGGTTGGAAATGGTAAAGTATTTTCTTGTCGTCCATCCTCACGAAAGTAGCGAGATTCGCTCCACTGGCACCCACAGTATGCGATGCTTTGCGATATCCGCTCCGTTACCTTGCGGTATCATGACGGAACCCACCGGTAAAGGTATCTTTCGCGGCCCTCGGAACTCACCCGGGCCTGTTATCCGGAGGTCGGATCCGAACATGATGTTACACTCATTCGAGAAAGAGACCGTGCGAAAGGTCGACGAAGTCGTGGTGATCGATATGTGGGGGTATGCGGTCACCTTGTTTGTAGATGTTGATAATGCGAGTTATTGGGTATGCAATCTGCTGGCGGTACCCTCCATGTTATCAATCTTTTTACCATTCTCTTGATAAGCGAGTGGCATCGGATCTACTTGCCCATGACGGAGTATTCCGGTGGGTTTCCCTTCCTGTCTTCGACGAAAGTTGTAGCGGCATCCGCATTGTATTGTGATTCTTCCTTTCCACGGCATCCATCTCCGGGGTTCGAGTATGTGTTTTCCCTCGGGCGGCTGCTCGGCCCATTCTTTTCGGATCCGGATACAATCCACGATTTCTTTGTTGTTCATACTGCGAGAATACGTCGGTGTGTAGCTCGAGGCCTTCTAGTATGTTGATCCTTCTTCCTTTAATTCTCTCGAAGTATTCGAAAGTTTTCTTCTCAACATTACGCATCCTCTCCGGCTCGTATTCCGGAATGATCGCGGATGGCGAGGCCTTGTGACATATTGTGGGATATATGGTTCAATCCCTTCACGTTCCCCTGCATACCTCGGCTCCTCGGGGATGATGCACGTCGGGACATCCCCGGGGTTGCTCCGCAACAAGGTCATGCACCTTGTCGGTGGTTCTATCCGGTGGCGTGGTAGCCTTCTTCCTTCGATCTTCCGGAGATTTCCACGGTTCTTTACGTTATTCTAGGAGGTGGCCTCCTTTCTTCGAGTTCTGGTGAACCGGTGTCCTTGAAATGTGAGTGCTTGGAATTAGCAATTGTCTCGTCGCGGCCAGTCCGCGGCTAGTTTTGTTAACATTTTACGGATACGGCGATTCTTATTTCTTCGTTGCGTGGGCGTGAGAGTAGCTCTCCGAACTTCTTGAATCTCTGCGGGCGCGGCGGCGACAAGCTCGCCCTCCGCTGTAGCGACTACGGACTTCATTTTCTTGTCTTCTTCGGTGTTTGCTTTTCTTTTCTTGTTGTTGGATTGGTGGCTTGGGCCACCCACTTTCATCACTTTGTCCGTCGGGCGAGTTCTTCTCGGTTAGTCGGGACCCGGTCACTTTCCTCGTCTTGTAGGCTGCTGGTGCGAAATGCGAGTCAATCTCGATTATCGCTCCATCTTTCACCCTCTTTTCATCGAGTGCGAGGCTTACGCCATTCTTAAAGTCCGAGACCAACCGCCGATTCGACATTTCCCTGCGAAAAGACAAGGAAAAGGATCGAGGGTTGTACTTAAGAACAAGAACATTAAGAAAATGTTTATTAAAGAGATTCTTTTTTTTTTTTTTATATAAAATTTTTTATTTTCAAATTTAACAGGAATGAAGTAGAATAAGATCAGAAAAGGGATTTTGATTTGGAGAAGAAAACGAGGAAAACTTTATTATCATGATTTTATTTATTTTAGCACATTTTATTATTTTTGGGTTCGGACCCGATCATAAGTAATTACTTCACCGTGTTTCTTAGGGATGAAGAATTCATTCCTTCGAAACATCGGGTAGTGTAATATTTTTTCAAGTATCGTCCGTTGATCGGAAGCATATGTCGTTCTCCACGGCAATTCACTAGCTGGTAGGAACCTCCCGAGTATACTTGCTTGACCACAAACGGTCCTTCCCAAGTGGGTTCAAATTTTCCTCCTATCTTGCGGTGTGCAAGAATAGGTCTCTTGAGAACGAGAACTAAATCACCAACTTTGAAGGTTCTCGGGCGGACCAGTTTGTCATGAGCTTGAACCATCTTAGCTTGGTATAGCTCTAAGTTTTGCTGCGCTGCAAGTCTTTTCCCTTCCAGGCTTTCTAATTCTTTGAGTCGTAGTCTGGCGTTTTCTTCTGTCGTGATCTTGTTTGCAACTGCAATTCTGAGTGAAGGAAGCTGAACCTCTAAAGGTAACACTCGCCTCGGACCCATACACCGGAGCGTAAGGTGTAGCTTGAGTAGGAGTTCGAAGGTTGTCCGGTAGGCCCATAAGGCTTCTAACAATTTCTCGTGCCAATTTCTCTTATTATCGTCCGGGGTTTTCTTTAAGATTTGAACGAGAGTTTTATTAAAAGCCTCGGCGAGACCGTTTGCTCTTGGGTAGTAAATTGTCGAGTATCGCCGGTCGATTCCGTGTCTCACGACAAAATTGTTGATTTGTGTGCTTCGAATGCGGCCCATTATACGAGATGATCTCGCGCGGCACTCCGAAACGGTAGACAACTTGGTTCTTGAAAAGCTGCGGCACGTGGTGTGCTTTCACTTCTCTAAGTGGAGCTGCACGCCACTTGGAAAAGTAATCTGTAGCCGCAAGAATGAAGCGATGTCCTTTTGAAGATGGTGGTTCTATCGGACCCACTATATACGTGCCCCAACATTCGAATGGCCATGACGCGATTGTCGGGTGTAGCACATTTGGAGGTTGGTGTAGAACCACTCCGTGCACTTGGCATTGGTGACGGCTCTTGGCGATTTTCATGCGGTCGGTCATCATCGAGGGCCGGTAGTACCCTAGTCTTTTAATTTTCATCTTCATTTTTGGACCCGGCCGGTGAGCGCCACGAGTCTCGAATGCACCTCTTTAACGATTTCACGGGCCTCGGACCCGCTTAAGCACCTTAGCCACATTTGATCAAAAGACCTTCGTACTGATGTGTTGTTTATTAATGCGTAGGACGGAGTTCTTTTCTTGATACGATGGACCGGCGACCTATCGTCCGGTAGCTTTCTGTTTGCGGGTAGTCATCGATAGGTCGTCGCCTGATCTTACGTGTTTTTACGTCACTTCGCTGCAATTGATTCTTTTCCTTCTTCGATTTGTGTATCATGTCTATGTCAAGTTGTGATAGGACTCGACGTCCGTGAGCCGACACTTCCATTGATTCATCTTGCAAACGGGCAAATTCTTTTGCGAGACGGGCTAAAGCATCTCGTTAAAGCATTCTCTTTTCTAGGAATTTTGTAGATTGTCACATTTGGAATGCATTCAGCAATTTGTATGACATCTTGGAAGTATTGTTCGAGTCTTGGCTTTAGAATTCGTACTTGTCCGGCGATCCGTTGAATGATTAACCGTGAATCCCCGTAGATGTTGATGTACTGTTATCCCCATTTGAATGGTTAATTCCAATCCCGTTATGAGGGCTTCGTATTCTGCTTCGTTGTTTGTACACGGTTCGTCGAGTGGTAGGAGTATCTTAACATCCCTCGCTCCGGTGTTATAAAGATTAGCCGATTCTGCCTTCACAGGACACTATCACTTGCGATTCTTCGTCTTTGTGTGCTTGAAGATGCTCCGTCGAAATATAATTCCCAACGTCGATCGTCGAGGTCTTCTAGGTTCATTATTTGTTCATCCGGCGGATCGTCGTTGAGAGGAGATTCGGCCGGCAAAGGGTGTCTTTGCGAGGAAGTCCGCTAAGACTTGTCCCTTTACGGCACGCGGAGGCACGAAAGTTATATCGAATTGCAATAATATCATTGACCATCCGGCAAGTCTGCCGGAAAGTGTTGGACGAGTCATCGAAGTATTGCAATGGATTAAACTTCGAAATCAAGTTGACCTTATGAGAAAGCATGTAGTGCACGAGCTTTTGAGCGGCGAAGATCGAGGGCCAAACAATGTTTTTCAATTGCGGTATACATTACTTACTTCGTAAGTAAACGACGGCTTAAGTAGTAAAGAGCATTTTCTTTACCCTCATCATTGACACAGAGCTAACGGGGCTCCGAGAGAGTCATCTAAAGCCGCGGTGTAAAGTATCGATGGTCTACTCGAGGCTCGAGGTTGCTTAAGACGGGAGGTTTCATTAAATATTGTTTAATGTCTTCGAAGGCCTTACGGCATTTCTCTTCCCAAATAAATTTGGCGTCCTTTTTAACTAGTGCGAGAAAGGCTGACACCTACACGACGGGTTTGAGATAAAGCGTCGAAGATATGCCGACTTCCCTTGAAAAGATCGTAGTTGTTTTAAGGTTTTGGGAGGCGGCATTTCTAAGATGGCTTTAATCTTCTCCGGGTCGATTTCAATTCCACGATGTCGGACAACGAATCCTAAGAATTTCCGGAGGTGACGCGAAGGCGCATTTTAAGGGATTCATCTTAAGGTTAAATTGTCTTAATCGTTCGAAAACAATTCTCGAATCATACGGGTGGTTTTCCTTTACTTTGCTTTTGATGACGACATCGTCCACGTAGCACTCGACTTGATTGTGGATGAGATCATCAAAAATTCTTGTCATTGCTCTTTGGTAAGTTGCTCCTGCGTTCTTCGGTCCGAATGGCATCATCGTGTAGCAAAATACTTTGATCGGCGTTACGAATGCTTGTAAGCTTTTCATCTTACGGAGCCATTTTTATCCGGTTGTATCACGAAGATCCATCCATGAATGAGAATATTTCATGTGTCGAAGCAATATCGATCATCGGTTCGGAATTGGTAGAGGGAATTCATCTTTTGGACATGCCTTGTTTAAATCTCCGAAGTCCACACAAATTCGATACGACCATTCTTCTTTCGGCGGCACCACATTGGCTAACCGGGTCGGGTATTGTTCTTCACGGACAAATTTAGCGTCTATTAGCTTTTTAACTTCGGTATGACTTGTTGTTCGATTTCCGAGACGCATTCTTACGGGACCTTGTCGGCGGAACGCAGTAGGATCCACTCTAGCTTATGAGTACCGACCTACGGGGCTAATCACGGCATTTCATCGTAGCTCCAAGCAAAACGGTCTTTAAATTCCATTAATAACTTGATTATTTCTTCGGAGTCTTCTTTATTGAGTAAGGAGCTAACAAAGGTAGGTCTAGGCTCTTTCTTAGTACCTAAGTTAACTTCCGTTAACTCATCTATTGTGGATTTAATTTCTTCTTCGAATTCGGTGGAGCGTCTCCGATTTGTAAATCTTCGAGTTCGTCCGTAGTTTCCATGCGGTTTTCATTGGACTTGCAAGTGACAACCAAGCAAAATTCGGTATCGTCAGCCGACCTGCGTGCTGAATCCGAGTCCATACTTTGAATTGGGAGGACGACCGGAGTTATTCCATAACTTTTCAAAATGTTGTGATTGGCTTTTTGTCCATTGTCGAGGTAAGAAACCACGTTGAATTAAATTTTGAACACGGGGAGAGTACCACTCAAAAGGTAATTCCATTAATTCGATGAAGTGACATCTTCGAATTGTACATTATTTTCGGTTTTGGAGGAAGAAGCACCACGGTAGAATTTGATCGGCTTTGCACGAGTCACTACGTACCTCTTTGACCTCCATACCCTCGATCTTATTAGAATGGATCGGAGTTAGGGTCATAGTATGTACGTAGTGGTTAATCTTCTCGTACATTGATTTGTATTCTTCGTTCTTTTCATCTTCGAGGGAGATCTTGTATTGCGGCTTCTTTCGACTTATTGTTCTTTGCTTCTTGCTTGATTTCTTTTTCCTCTTCGGAACTATCTTCCCAATCAACATTGATGGCTGGTTTCTTACGTCGATTGTCCTAGTGTCTCTACCACGGCCTCGTCCCGGCCTCGACCTCGGATGCGAGTTGTGGAGAAACCTTCACCATCTCGCGGAAGGGAGTGGTGAGTGAGCGTTGGACTAGAACTTCAGATTCTTCGTTGTCTCGAACTTTCTTTGCTTCATTTGTTATGGTATCTCTGGAGAAGATTGTTTTCTTTGGCGGTGCATAATAAGCTGCATCTTTATGGATTCCAATTTCATGTACGGAGAATGGTTGTAAGTCGCCTTTGATGCACTGTTCCCCTCCATCGTAATATTTGATGCACTGATGCAGAGATGATGGTACCATCCGGTTTTCATGTATCCATGGTCGGCCCAGTAGAGCGTTGAACGACGTTTCTGAATCAATTATATGAAATTTTGCGGTTGTCTTTGCTAAGTCACCGGTTTTCATCAGTAGCGTTATTGACCCGAGGGCTCTTTCTCCTTTACGGTTGAATCCTCTTAATAACATTTTGTCGGCCTCGAGCTCGCGAGCATCGATTTCCAAGTATGCTTAGTGTTCGAAGACTCATTATATTGATTGATGCTCCTGGATCCACCAAAACTGCGGAGAGCGTAAACTTCCCGATTGTAAGCGAAATGTACAACGGTCGGTTGTGATCTGCATCCCAAGTAGTAGGTCATTGTCCGTGAAGGTAACACCTCGTTGTTCCTTTAACGAGCAAACCTCATCTAAGGAATCTCCGGCCATTTGAGCTAAGCAAATTTCCGGATCAAGTAAGGCCTTGATCGAGCTTCTCTCATCTCCTTTGATAAGATGAGAGCATCGTAGATGCTCGGTTTGGCGGTAGTTTCCTAAGATGGGCTAGCACGTTGTAGTCCACTTTGTTCTCTGCGTCTCGGCTTCTTCTCGAATGGGTATTTCTTCTGCTGGGGTTGGTTCTTCTTGAACAACCACACTTTCCTTTGTCTTTTGGAACCATTCTTGGAGGTAGAACTCTTCCACTTCTCAAGTTGACTTCGTAATTTCTTCGAATCTAGTGTTGAGTTTGCTTGGTGTCTCCTCCTGAATCGGAATGACGGGCTCTTCGGATTATCTTCAAAATCCGAAGGCTCTAACTCTATCGTAACTGGAGCTCCTCGAAACTCGCAGATAGATCCGTTGCTTGTTGAACTCTCGTAGCCTCCTTGATGGATGCCTTCTTTGTCATTGTGATCGTCGAGATCATGTATGATTTGAGAATTGTTGTTGGTATCGAAATCGACGCCCGGATTGTCGCTAGTTACGTAATCGTTAGAAACAGTCAAAACGTAGCCAACGCCATCACCCTTATCATTATATGATCCCACCGAAGTGAGCGAGATAATCATACAAAATCGAGAGGTTCGAGGGATTTCTCCCCGAATCGGAAACAACTATCTCAGGATAAGCGGCCCCTAGTCCAGCCTTAGGAATCTCGGTCCCCTCTTCTTTGTCGATTTTCTTCTTCTCTTCGATTGTCTCTGTCGAGGTGGTTCTTCTATCGCAAGTGATAGTACGGCTTAACGGGTCTCGAACTACGAATTGAAGCTCGCACGAAGCGGTTCGGATGTTGTCTAAAATCTTCTTCGAAGATCTCGTCCGAGGCGGTAGTCCATCCATCGTCGGTTGCATAGGGATCTATCGGGATGACGGGATCGGTTGAGATAACATTGACGGAACCTCCTTTACGGGGTTCCTTCATGTACTCCTTCGGGATTGTTATATTTCCTTTCAGAAGGTTGTCGTTGAGCCGACTTTTGAAGGTAATGCGGTCTTCATCTTGTGCCCGAGCATCCGATGGTAGGGGCGAAAGTTGGGATCACCTTTCCTGTTGACTTCCTCCGGTCTTTTGGGCTCTAGCAGTCGGAAATCTAGAGTTTTCATTAAACTACGGAACATCTTCGATGCTTGCTTCATTTTTGAACGGATATTCTGCTGCTCGGAAGCTCCCTCGATGTACGTTGCGGACGAGACGGTTGTTCATCTTGCGGAGACGATCGATAGTTGGACCGGGGTTCTTGGTAATTTTGTTGTGGTTGCTTGCGGCCGTTACGGTGGTATTTGCATCGGTTGTTTGCCTTTGTCAATTGCTGCAACGACCCCGGATTTCTTTTCGAAAGTCTTCACCGGCTTACGCTTGTCCGTCTTGTCGGCAGAAACTTAATTGCTTCGCCTCTTCTTGCAAGCTTCAGGCCTTGCTTAACAACTTCTCGAAAGTCTTAATAGTGAATCCCTTGAGGAGAAGTGCTTATCGGGCCGTGAATGCTTTTAAGCGAGATGCCGATTGCATGTTGTTCTTGCGGTTGTGGTTCACACTTCATGCTTAAATTTCTCCATCGAAGTATGTAATCCACTAGAGTTTCATTCGGCCTTTGTTTCTCTACCACTAAATCACCTATAGTGATGTGGTGCTTGAAGCTCCGGCAAATCGCTTAATGAAGAGGCTCTCTAACTCGAGAATGTCTTCACCGAACCGTTGGGTAATTCGCATACCGGTCGAAGGCGATTCCGACGAGGCTGCTAACGAGCTCGTCGGAAGAGTAGCGCATCGCTCCCGCCGGCATTGCAACAAGCGGCACGAAAGTGTGCAACATGCTTGTCGGGGGTTCCCGGTTCCGTCGAAGGTCTTAAACGAGAGGTGGTACGAAGCCTTTCGGGTATTGGACGGCGTCGAATTCTTCGGGTAAGGTCTACCTGTCCGAATGGATGTCCCGCTCTTCGATTGTGCTTAAGGCTTCTCGCACTCGTTGCTTTCTACCAAGCTTTTGATATCCTTTTCGGGGATCATACTTTGTCTTGTATCCTTTTCGGTTGGTCATCCCCATTGACGGATGTAATCTCCTTTCCTCCGTCTACGATGTGAATGACTTACGGGGTGTCTCTCATGTGGTTGTACTTGACTGCGGAGAGTGGCCGGAGCTATGGCCATCTTTTCCATCCTCTTCGCCATTTGAGCGATCGTGTCGTCCTTTTCCTGAAGGCTGTCTCTTCATCGGTTCGGCTCCTCTCTTCTGCCAGTTGCGGGAGCACCTTGAGAAGCGATGAAGCTCGTGTCTCAACCATGTTGATTTCGCATATTCATTGTCCATGAATTCCGATGAGTCGATCTCATCTCCGAACTTTTCTTCTCTTTCTTTTGCCAACCGTCGGATGTCGGTTCTCGACTTTTCCATGGCATCTTCTAGCGGAGCTTTCTGTGTATCTTTGTGGTTGTCATGCGATGGTTGCGGGTCCTTTTTCACGAGTCCCCTTCATCGCGGTAGCACTTTCTTCGATTCCGGCCTCTGGCAAGACTTTCTTTCTCGGGGCTGCTGTTTCGATCTCAGTCGCCCCGTAGTGGGACGCCATACCATCCTTCTAGCGACGGAAGGTCTAGGACCGGATGGTGCATCGGCCCAAATGCTTGGAAGGTGGTATCCTCCTGTCCGTAACACGATACTACGACGGGCGGGCTAGCCTTCATTCTCTTGCTTGGCTTTTCTATCATGACGGCGGGTTCTACTCGAGGCCCAAGACGGGATTTGACCAGCACCCGCCCTATCCTTCGTAGAATTTCCGACACGGGGCGGTTTTCCTTCCTTGCTAGCTTTTCACCAAAGTTTGCGGTCGAGCAAACGACGTAGTTCGGTTCTTTTCTTGCGGCTATCGTTGTAGTATGCGGGCGTGTGGTAATGTGGCAGCAATCTTTCGAACATTCTCCTCATCCTCTGCGGCGGAGAGGGGATGGAACCTGCTTCCTCCCAAAAGTGGTATGTAGTCAGGCAGTGGTGTATATTCTGGTAACGGTGTATATTCTGGCAACTCTGGAATTTCCTCGGGAAGGCGATCTCGGCGGCTACGGCTTCCACGGCGATCCTTCTATTTCTATTTCTTCTTTGGGTCTTTGTCGGCGAAGGAATCTTCGAGCTGGACCCGATTTCGAAGACGAGAAGGTCTTACGGGAAGATCCGTACCCTCCGCGGTAACGGGTTTATCATAGTTACGGATTCCTTTCCCCTTTGATTTGGCGAGAAGTCGGGGTAGGTGCGGAAACAACTAGACCGAGTGGGGGTAGTGAGAACGGTCCTCTGCGGACGGCGAGTACTCCTCCTAGTCGGGACCCTTTGCGGGGGAGGAAACTCTTGGGTCGACCTGAGGTTGAACTCGAGCGGTGGTTCCTCGGCTTCGGATACCTTGTTCGTCGGTGCGAAGAGGGAGACGTCGGTGACCTTGACGTTCGTGTTTTCGAATCCTTGTCCGAATCGGATGACCCCATTGTCGGGCGGCTCATCCTTATAGACGGCGAAGTCCGATCCGTTGGTGAAGGAGAAAATCGGTTTCGGGGCTTCCATTTACGGAGGTAGATTCGGTTTGTCGGTCCGAGTTGTGCTTCTTTTCTTCGGGACGAAAAGAAAGGAATTGAAAAGAGTCCGAACTCATTCTTTGTTCATGTATTTATAAAAAAAGAATCATTTGTTAAAAGAATCACTTATTAGAGGGTTTGTTTATTTAGAACGGAATGTTCGAAAGGTGTAGAGAATGTAAGGAATCCGATTCGAGTTGGAAAGGAAAAGAGAGTCTTAAGCGAGACTTCCGACTCGAAGAATCACACCTAAACTAACACTATCGGGGGTCCACCCCACCTCGGAAATGAGGTAAAAGGATCTCGGAACCTCTCGTTTAGGGGTGTCTAAACGGTGGCTCCTAAATCCGAGAGAATGTTGGCTATACTTGTTCGAGATAGAAATGAACATAGTATTTCAACGGAAAGAAGGGTAGTTTGATCCATTAGGGACATGGATACACTACCGATTTTTGAAAGCGAATTACTTGATTATAATGGAGAGAGGAATCGTCCCCAGCGGAGTCGCCAGAAGTTGTCGGCACTATTTTTAGGTTGTGTGATATTTTGAAAAGGGGGGCGCCTAACAGAAGTTGTCGGCGAATTTAAATTTTATTTAAATATATATATATAATTTAGAAAGTAGTATTTAACTTTGAAAATAATTTTAAATTTGAAAGTTTTAAGATATGAGATTAAGCCGATCTCGCATCCCAAATAGTTTATATAAACGAGCACCGCACCACGAACCAGTGTATCTATCCCTAAGGATAGATACAACGCATGATGGTGGGGCTCGATCAAATAAACTAGAAGTTTTGTGACATCCGTTTGGTACTGCGAACCAATTTTATAAGCGAACAAATTCCCCGCTTAATATGAAAGTATTAAACGGGGTTTATATTACACAGGTTCTTTAAAATTCCCTATAAGGGCGAGCCCACTATAGTTAATTACATCTTAAGTGACGGGAATCACTTAAGAAAACTCTCGATAATAACCGATAATTACTGCTCTCAAGAATTTTCAAAGTTTAAGGTTTTCAAAGATTGAATTTTGGAATTTCGATAGGGAATGGATCAAATTTTGGAACATTTTGTTTTGTGAATCCAAAGGAAGAAAGGTAGGAGAAATCAACGATTCGAAGTGAACTTCGGTAATTTCCAGACTATCATATCGTTTGGCTTGAGTTTAGGAAAGTCCTAATACTTATTTAAATGTTTTGATCTTGCCGATTTTAATTAATTAGGGCTTATATTTGTATGATAAAATCAAACAAATAGCTTAGAAGATGTGAGGGTTTATTGTCGTATCGGACGACTACCTCGGAATCCTAAGGCCGGTTAGGGCTTAATTTGCAATGCGAATGCCTAACGAAGAGTTGAGGATTTATGTTGCACTAGGCGAAGCTACCTCGAAGTCCTATGGCTTTGTTGTTTAATTCTAAGAAGGTTTTGTTGAAGTAGGTTCGAAGTTTTGTTGATGACGATGGTCGTGTCTTGCCCACCATGCTCCAAGCTCCTTGTTGTTGCGGAGGTTTAGTTTTAGAAATCATAAATCGGGGGATGAGAAAAGTATTTTGGTTTAGAGAAGATCTTAATTTCCAAGTGTTTTGTATTTTGATTAAAACAAATCTTAAAGTTGATTATAACGACACAGGTTAAGATCCACGGTTCCATCCTTTCGGCATCATTATTTTTATCGGATTCACTTAGTCCGGATGAATTTGCTAAACTCAGTTGAATGAGTTCCACACTTTCATTTAGGCAGTGGAAATCCCGTTAGCAACACGTAGGTTACATCATCAGAGGTATTCCGATCATCCGACGGGACGTTTTAATTTAGTTGTAATTGTAGTTTTGTGTTACGTTTGTGATTAAATTTTGAGTTGTTTTATATTTTGAAATGTTGTGGCGGTGAATTTTATCTTGCAATGACTTTTAACTTAATTTGGTTTCGGTTTTAGGGACTATCCTAAAGGTGTGGGTTTTCATGCAAGCTGTTGTTTTATCATGCGAGAAAAATAAAGTACATTTGCAAGAAAGTAAATTGCAAGAAAGTAAATTGTAAGAAAGTAAATTGCAATAAAATAAAAGCGTACACGGAGGGTCTTCCAGTCATCCCAAGCTGCACTTAAAACACGATTAGAATATTTAAGCAAGTTCCTAGGTAAAGCTAGGGAAGGGTTATGGTTTTCTACCAAATTCCTAATCCTATAGCTAGTCGACTCCTATGACGTCTAGGTTCTTTGTGTTTTTTGTTTGAGGACGATTTTCTTCATCGAAGGACAATTAAGTCCGATTGTTCTTATAAATATCCTATCATATTGAGGAAGTGCTTAAGAAGAATCTTAAACATCTTTTCAATATTTTCGGGATTGTTTTAAGTCCAAATGAATTTAATTATATAAATGAATCGATCGTCAGAGGTTTTCAAGTCTTGTTAACTTGCTCGGTGAACTAGGACATTTGAATATCCTATGAGTGAGGTAACACTTCATTTGATGTTCCATTTAGGAGTTATAATAATCAAAGCTTTCGAGGGTAAATCAGTATTCAAATGACTTGATTTAAGTTAAAGGGTTTAAATTTGGAATAGTGTTCGAGTTGCTTTACATTCATTTTGAATTCTTTATGTCTTAGGTGATGTTATATTTAATTCAACTTAATTTAATTGAGTTTTAATTTAGTTTAACATAGTTCAATTTAATTTGATTTGGTGTTTAATTGATTTGATTTGATTTAATTTAATTTAATTATTTAATTTAATTTAATTTAATTTAATTGTTTAATTTAATTTAATTTAATTATTTAATTTAATTTAATTTAATTGTTTAATTTAATTTAATTTAATTATTTAATTTAATTTAATTTAATTATTTAATTTAATTTAATTTAATTATTTAATTTAATTTAATTTAATTATTTAATTTAATTTAATTTAATTGTTTAATTTAATTTAATTTAATTATTAAATTTAATTTAATTTAATTTAATTTTAATTTAGTTTAATTTAATTTAATTTGTTTTAATTTAATTTAATTTAATTTTAATTTAATTTAATTTTATCTTTAATTTACTTTATTTTTAATTTTAATTGAAGTTTCAAAAGAGTTTAATAATTTAATTAAGTCTTTTAATATTTTAAATTTGAGTTATCATTTTAATAAAAAAAAATTGAGTATTAATGATATAATTAGTTTAGGGATTTTTAAATTAAAGAATAAATCTCTTCCTAATAAATATCCCTTATTTTAATAATTCTAATTTATTATTCCTCCAAATTTAATCTATTATTTAATTAAAGTTTAATCATTTTAAAATTATTTAATGGGTTTCTACCCTTTAATTATTTAAATTTCAATCATCCAAATCAGATTAAGATCAAATGTTTTACTTGTTGATTTTTTTTATTAAACCTAAAGTTTTAATTAAGGGTTGAAAGTTTAATTACCATTTTACCCTTTAAGCTTAATAATTTCATAACTCACTAAATTGAACCCAAATGAACTTGAAATTTTTATGTGACTTCACTCATATGTCAATAAAGACATGAGAGGAGAAAATGTGATTTTTCTGTATTTAATTTATTTATATAATTATTTTTGGTGGAAAATAGAGATTTTCAAGAAAAATTTAATAACATGACCAAGGGAAAGTTTCTGTCCTTAAGAAAATTAGGGGACATTCCTAATGACCAGAGAAGCACTTGGACCAATTTTGGTGATTTTTTGAATTATATTATTTTTATTATAATTATTTTGAGTTTTGGAGTGTTAATTAATTTAAAAATAAAATAAATGTTGAAAAATGGATTTTATATTTTTCAAAAATCTCTCTGATATCAAGGAAACCAGAGAAACAAATTTTGCAATTTTCTGATTTTTTTTATGATTTATTATAATTATTTTAGTGAAAATGCTAGAAAATACATTTTTTTTAATTTTAAAATTACCCTAGGGCTTTAAAATTCAATATCTCACTAAGTAGACCTAGGAAAAATGTGGGATTTGTTCCTAAGTGATTAAAATTCAAAATGTGACATTTTGGTGAACTTTATTATTTTTGTGATTTTTATTATTTTTTAATTATTAAAAATATTAAAATATTATTAAAAATCAACTTTTTCGAGAAAATTGAAATTTTAATTTTCTTAGGTTCCCCTGATATCGGAGAGGCTCCAAAACCAATTTAGTGAATTTTTGAAAAGTGTTTTAAAAGTTATGAATTTTTAAAGTTTAAAATGGCTAAGTGGCTTAATTAACTCGATTAGTGGGGCAAACCAAGTCCAATTGACCTCAAATTTTTATGGTGAATTCCTCTGATCCTAAAGGTCAGTGGAGAATTGATTTCAAGTCAATTTGATGCTTGGTTAACTCTAATTAATTAAAGACCTATTTTGGGTGTTTAAGCCGATTAGAGTTGTTACGAGTGAATTAACTCAAGTCCCATTTTTCCTAGAGTTCTCTGGTCATAAGGAACATCACCAAATTTTTCTAGAATTTATTTCACAACATGCTAATTTTTGGAATTAAAATACTCAAAACAGCAACATGCATTTGAAAAATAAATAACTTTTCACGAGAGATGGCCTCGACCTTGGAAAATTCGGGGAATGTTCCCAAGTTCGGAGGCTTCAAAGCCCTATGGTCTCATGCCATGGTGAATTGTATATATGCATGGAGAATTAAATGTATGCGAGAGAGTAAATAAATTATAAAAAATAAAATACTTGATGAAATTAAATGATTTCTTTTCCACATTATTTTCCTCTGTTCACTCGAGCAAGAGGGTATTTTTATTTTATTTTTGTGATTTTTCTACACAAAGATATGGATTTTTAAAGTTTCGATATTTAATAAATACATTAAATACCCTATTTATCTACTTATCCACGCGGCGCCGGCGAAACATCGGCGGCTCCGAAGGGGTACGTGTCGCGCTGTGATTGGGTGCCGCCATCCGAGTCATCCGTCCGGGCCCCGCGGTTCGCGTAACATTCCACGGTCCGGCGCAATCCGAATCGTCCGCTCGATACACGCGCGATCCAACGGCTCCCGGTCATCGTCTACGGCGGGTGTGCACCGTGGCCGTCGACCTTCTAACCCTAATTTCTCGCTCGATTCTCGACGGATTTTCGTGTTCTTATGCTCTATGGATTCGTCTTGAAGAGACGAACACATCCATACGGTAAACATGCATTTAAATTGACTCAAATTAAAATGAGAATCTCTGGAAGCTCGGGAAGAAGAGGGAGTCCATACCTTTGCTCGGAGAAGTGAAGCTTCGATGCGAGAGTTGTTACACCTTCGATTGGATCCTAGTAAGCTCCGGATGAAGTCTCTGGTGCAGTGACTTGTCCAGGTTGGACTTCGACCACGGCCGATCACAAAGCTTGGAGGCTGGAACAAGCTGGGTGGCTCTAGAGATGGGGCTTTCGGTGGGGAACTTCTCCTCTTGGTCCGGTGAAGGTGTAGGACCAATCAATTTGGGGATTGGCTCACTGTGAAGAAGTGTCCTGGTTTTTGGGCTAAAGTTTGAGCTCGAAATTGGGCTCGGCTAGAGGGAATCGGGTGGAATTCGGTGGGGATCGGGTGCTCTATGTGTGGAGAGTGATGCGGAGTGATTTTGGCGAGTTTCCTTAAGGTTTTGTTCAGCACCTCCTTTGGCCGAGAGGGTGAGGGGTTTAAATAGGCATGGGCGGAGGCTCTCCGGGGGAGTTTAATGGTTGGGATCGAGTTGCTGCGGTGAGGAGAAGAACAGCTGCAATGGCCATTTGGAGTGAGGCGGCTCGACGAGGTGGAATTCCAAAATTTGGCTCCTCCCGAGGTTTCGGGCATGGTGTTTTCCGGCGGCGGGTGGCCGGCCGGCGAGGTCGGGTCACCCTCGAGCTTAGGTGGGTCGGGGCTGGAGGCTTGTGTAGTCGATTGAGGTTTGACATGTGTAAAGGAGTTTGATTTAAATGGAATGGGAGAAGGCTCACTTTGGCTTGGTTTGGGTCAACCCACCATTTTGGGCTTGGTGCACCCTTCCAAGCTCGATTTTGAGCTGAGGGAATCATTTAGGTCGGCTTAGAAGGAGTGGTGAAGTCTCCATCCATGATGAGGTGGCTAAACATGGTTTAGTGTGTGACATGATTAAGGTAAAAAAGGTTAAAGGAGGTTTAAGAAAGAACCCCCTCTTCTTGCCATAAATGGACTAATGACAAGTCAAAGCCCTCATGGCTTCATGTGGCTTGAGAATGGCTTGTTCATGGCTTCATTTGGCTTGGGAAAAGGTTGATTTGTTTCATGAAAAGGGTTTTAGAAATTTTTGACATTTAGGGGGTAATTTGACATGTGGCTTGATTTGGAATGGTTTAATTGATGATTTTGAAACTTTAGGGGTGATTTTGATCAAATGGATGATGAGGGGAAGTGTCATGTGGGCTTTAGGATGATTTGGGCTTTTAAAATTTAATGAAGATGGGCTTTTAAGAAGGTTTAAGGGAAGTGGGCTTTTAAGTTTAAGGATGTGTTCATGGATGGGAATTTTTGTAGAAGTTCGGGCCAAATAGTTGTTGGTTTTGGTTTAGGGATGTTTCATGAATAATTTGAAATAGTTTTAAGGTGGTTTGGGTTTGAATTGGGTTGAATTTGGGTTTATTTGGTAAATGGGCCAATGTAGGTCGAATTGGGCTAACTTGGGCCAATGTTGGGCTAGGGTTGAAATTGATGTAAAATAAATGTTGAGAAATGTTTATGGGAGTGTTTCAAAGAGGTTTTGGCTTTGGTTGGGTTTTGATTTTGAGGTTTGGGCCTATTTGGGTTAGGTTTGGGTTTAGGTCGAAATTGGGCTTTTTGATTTTGGGTTGAATTTGAGTGGGGTTTGGGTCAAAATCTTGGGCAAATCATGTTAGTGTTTTGTTTATGGGGATGTTAAGGAAGGTTTAGAAAAGATTTGGGGTTAATTGGAGTTGAATTGGGTTAGTTTGGGCTAAGTTTGGGTCATGGGTCCAAATTTGGGCTTTAAGGCCCAAAGTGAAATTGGATCCAAATGTCAATCAAATTGGACTTGGATTTGGTCTAGATTGGTATTGGGGATGTTGAATTAAAGTTTAAAATTGAATTGGACCAAAATTTGAGTCAATTGGATAGGTTTGGTTTAACATTGGGTCTACTTTGGGTTAAAATGGGTCGATTTGGGGGTTTTGACAAAAGTAGGGTAAATTGACAAAATTGACCCATGGTGTAGTTGGACAAAATGAAATTGGGAATATTTAGGATTTTCTGGAATTTTTTGGGAATTTTCTGAATTTTTGGATTTTTAGGCCAAGAAGGGTATTTTGGGTATTTGGAGGGTATTGGGGGGTATTTTTGGAATCTTTGGTATTTTTGGGTATGGATGATCAATTTGAGTGATGTGGAGATGTTTGGGATTAATTTTGGAAAATTTTGGGTAATTTGGAAATTTTGCGAAAATTTGGGTAATTTCGAGGGTTTCGAGTAGGTTTAATAGGTGTAGGGTCTCGGGGGTCGAAAATTGAAAATTTGGGAAATTGAAGATTGGGTGAATTTAGGTGGAAAGAAATCATTTTGGTTGAGCCATGAAACCATTTCAAGCCCATATGAGCCATGAAAGGACTCATTTGAGGCATTCATTATGTTGTTCACTAACCCTCTTGCGAGGGCTTAGGGGTTAAGGACCATCCATGTGAATCACCCACATGAGTCGGGAGGTTAAGTTGGGTATGGGTGTGGTTTTAGGAAGTGTGTGGAAATGTAGTGTGTAAGTGTAGTGTAAGTCGGCCCCTCGCCGGACCGGGCCGCCAGGGGTAGTCTAAGGCCGAAGAGTCCTATAGGAACTCATCCTTTAAACTTCCACATTTGATTTCGACCCTCACAGGTGATTAGGGGTCTATAGTCGAATTTGTGGAGTTTGCGGGGAGTTTAGAAGTGGTTTGAATTTCTAAAAGGCGGGTCCCGATTCTAGTCCTCTAAGATAGTCGAAAGAAAAAGCCTAAGGCTAGATCCTAAGCACTAAAAAGAAGAAGGGAAGACCTCATCGAAAATGAGGTCGACAAATGGACCCCGATAGGTGTGGTGAGTGACGGAGCACACCGCGCGTATTGGTGTTGGCCGAAGCGATCAACAAAACCAACACGAGATGTCCAAGTGATGAACTTAAGACGAAGTAGAAGAGTTTCTGCTGGGGAGTGTCAAGTATATTTACGGAGCCGGAGATTCTTGAACTCTCGGCAGGGAAAGGAAAAGGAGGTGAATCCCAAATCACATGATGCAGGGGAATTTCGATTTAGATTTTATTTTGTTTCAATTTATGTTTTGATGTGTGAGTTTAAATTTTAGTTCGGAGTTTCAATTTAGATTGAAGTTTGTCAAAATTAATTTGAAGGATTTGATTTGAAATGAAAATTGGAATTACGAGGTTTTAGATGTAACATCTCCGACCTCGAAAGAAAATTGAATTGATTAGATTGAATCGTTGCGATGAGAAGAGATCTCGGAGCAAAGTGGTGTTGGATGTAAAATCCTTAACCTCGAGAGTTTGATTTTTTTTGATGTATTTTATCGCGATAGGGAAAGAATCCTAAAGCGATGCGGTCTCGGATGTAAATCCTCAACCCAAAAGTTTGAATTTTGATGTATTTCATTGCGATAGGGAAAGAATCCTAAAGCGGTGCGGTCTTGGATGTAAAATCCTCGACCCAAAAGGTTTGAATTTGATGTATTTCGGTGCGATAGGAAAAGAATCCTAAAGCGAGTGCGGTCTTGGATGTAAAATCCTCGACCCAAAAGGTTTGAATTTGATGTATTTCGGTGCGATAGGAAAAGAATCCTAAAGCGGTGCGGTCTTGGATGTAAAATCCTCGACCCAAAGGTTTGAATTTGATGTATTTCGGTGTAATAGGAAAAGAATCCTAAAGCGAGTGCGGTCTTGGATGTAAAATCCTCGACCCAAAAGGTTTGAATTTGATGTATTTCGGTGCGATAGGAAAAGAATCCTAAAGCGAGTGCGATCTTGGATGTAAAATCCTCGACCCAAAAGGTTTGAATTTGATGTATTTCGGTGCGATAGGAAAAGAATCCTAAAGCGAGTGCGGTCTTGGATGTAAAATCCTCGACCCAAAAGGTTGAATTTGATGTATTTCGGTGCGATAGGAAAAGAATCCTAAAGCGATGCGGTCTTGGATGTAAAATCCTCGACCCAAAAGGTTTGAATTTGATGTATTTCGGTGCGATAGGAAAAGGATTCTAAAGCGGTGCGGTCTTGGATGTAAAATCCTCGACCCAAAAGGTTTGAATTTGATGTATTTCGGTGCTGATAGGAAAAGAATCCTAAAGCGAGTGCGATCTTGGATGTAAAATCCTCGACCCAAAGGTTGAATTTGATGTATTTCGGTGCGATAGGAAAAGAATCCTAAAGCGGTGCGGTCTTGGATGTAAAATCCTCGACCCAAAAGGTTTGAATTTGATGTATTTCGGTGCGATAGGAAAAGAATCCTAAAGCGAGTGCGGTCTTGGATGTAAAATCCTCGACCCAAAAGAGTTTGATTTTGTGATGTGATTGATATTTGATTCGAGATGCTGGAAGAAATTGAATTTAAATTTGATTGAGACTTGAAGCACTGGAAAGATTGAATTCGGAAATTTGGAAATTTGGAAGGATGAGTTTGAACTCGATTGAAATTCGATTTAAGATTTGATTTGAAATTTGGAAGATCAAGTTTGAAACTTGATCGAGATTGGATTTGGAATTTGATTGAGGATTTGATTTGAAATTTGTAAGGATGGAATTTGATTTTGAAGTTTGGAAGGATGGAATTTGATTTTTGTGTTGATTTCGTTTATCTTTTAATGGTTCAAATTTTATTTTATTGTTTATTTAATGTTCATGTGAACTTAGTGTTTGTCATTTTTCAGATTTTTTTTTTAGAAAGTTTTCTTTTATTCTCTCTTTTTTTTATTTCTTTTATGTTCTTTGTTCGAAGTTCATTTAACTTTAATGGCGTTTCCCAATCAATTTGCACAAAAGAGGTGAAGGCCAAAAACGTGACATGGTCACTTTCATTCCAATCATGTTGAAAATACATCATACAACTCGATGCGGAATATATTTCATACAATCCATGTAGACTCGAAATGAATTGTGTATGATCTTTGTTGATCCATCAAAAGAATCATCGTCGAAAAATCCATGTACGAATAGTGAGGTACATGGTCGATAACATCACCTTCCAAGCCATCCTTGGCAAGGATGCCGATTTGGATGTACGTTGGAGGTGTGATATTTCCCATGTAACTCGCGGCTCGTAAGGCGGAGGTTCTCTGGCTACG
This sequence comes from Papilionanthe hookeriana x Papilionanthe teres, assembly GCA_022702705.1. Taxonomy (NCBI): domain Eukaryota; kingdom Viridiplantae; phylum Streptophyta; class Magnoliopsida; order Asparagales; family Orchidaceae; genus Papilionanthe; species Papilionanthe hookeriana x Papilionanthe teres. Next base: position 30,991 of record JAKZJZ010000448.1, read on the forward strand.
GGTACGGTTGGAAATGGTAAAGTATTTTCTTGTCGTCCATCCTCACGAAAGTAGCTGAGATTCGCTCCATCGGCACCCACGGTATGCAATGCTTTGCGATATACTGCTCCGTTACCTTGCGGTATCATGATGGAACCCACCGGTAAAGGTATCTTTGCTGGCCCTCGGAACTCACCGGGCACTGCTATCCGGAGGTCGGATCCGAACATGATGTTACACTCATTCAAGAAAGAGACCGTGCGAAAGGTCGACGAAGTCGTGGTGATCAATATGTGGGGGTATGCGGTCACCTTGTTTGTAGATGTTGATAATGCGAGCTATTGGGTATGCAATCTGGCGCGGTACCCTCCATGTTATCAATCTTTTTACCATTCTCTTGATAGCGATGGCATCGGATCTACTTGCCCGTGACGGAGTATTCCGGTGGGTTTCCCTTCTGTCTTCGACAAAGTTGTAGCGACATCCGCATTGTATTGTGATTCTTCCTTTCCACGGCATCCATCTCCGGGGTTCGAGTATGTGTTTTCCCTCGGGCGGTCTGCTCGGCCCATTCTTTTCGGATCCCGGATACAATCCACGATTTCGTTGTTGTTCATACTGCGAGAATACGTCGGTGTGTAGCTCGAGGCCTTCTAGTATGTTGATCCTTCTTCCTTTAATTCTCTCGAAGTATTCAAAAGTTTTCTTCTCAACATTACGCATCCTCTCCGGCTCGTATTCCGGAATGATGCTGAGATGGCGAGGCCTTGTGACATATTGTGGGATATATGGTTCGATCCCTTCACGTTCCACTGCATACCTCGGCTCCTCGGGGATGATGCACGTCGGGACATCCCCGGGGTTGCTCCGCAACAAGGTCATGCACTTGCTGGTGGTTCTATCACGGTGGCGTGGTAGCCTTCTTCCTTCGATCTTACGGAGATTTCCACGGTTCTTTACGTTATTCTAGGAGCTGGCCTCCTTTCTTCGAGTTCTGGTGAACCGGTGTCCTTGAAATGTGAGTGCTTGGAATTAGCAATTGTCTCGTCGCGGGGTCCGCGGCTAGTTTTGTTAACATTTTACGGATACGGCGATTCTTATTTCTTCGTTGCGTGGGCGTGAGAGTAGCTCTCCGAACTTCTTGAATCTCTGCGGGCGCGGCGGCCGAGCAAGCCTGCCCTCCGCTGTAGCGACTACGGACTTCATTTTCTTGTCTTCTTCGGTGTTTGCTTTTCTTTTCTTGTTGTTGGATTGGTGGCTTGGGCCACCCACTTTCATCACTTGTACGTCAGGGCGGTTCTTCTCGGTTAGCGGGACCCGGTCACTTTCCTCGTCTTGTAGGCCTGCTGGTGCGAAATGCGAGTCGATCTCGATTATCGCTCCATCTTTCACCCTCTTTTCATCGAGTGCGAGGCTTACGCCATTCTTAAAGTTCAAGACCAACCGCCCGTTCGACATTTCCTGCGAAAAGACAAGGAAAAGGATCGGGGGTTGTCTTAAGAACAAGAACATTAAGAAAATGTTTATTAAAGAGATTCATTTTTTTTTTTTATATAAAATTCTTATATTTTCAAATTTAACGAGGAATGAAGTAGAATAAGATCGAGAGAAGGGATTTTGATTTGGAGAAGAAAACGAGGAAAACTTTATTATCATGATTTTATTTATTTTAGCACATTTTATTATTTTTGGGTTCGGACCCGATCATAAGTAATTACTTCACCCGTGTTTCTTAGGGATGAAGAATTCATTCCTTCGAAACATCGGGTAGCGTAATATTTTTTCAAGTATCGTCCGTTGATCGGAAGCATATGTCGTTCTCCCGGCAATTCACTAGGCTGGTAGGAACCTCCCGAGTATCTTGCTTCGACCACGAAACGGTCCTTCCCAAGTGGGTTCAAATTTTCCTCCTATCTTGCGGTGTGCGAGAATAGGTCTCTTGAGAACGAGAACTAAATCACCAACTTTGAAGGTTCTCGGGCGGACCGGTTTGTCATGGGCTTGAACCATCTTAGCTTGGTATAGCTCTAAGTTTCTTCTTGTTGCAAGTCTTTTCCCTTCCGAGCTTTCTAATTCTTTGAGTCGTAGTACGGCGTTTTCTTCGTCGTGATCTTGTTTGCAGCTGCAATTACGAGTGAAGGAAGCTGAACCTCTAAAGGTAACACTGCCTCGGACCCATACACCGGAGCGTAAGGTGTAGCTTGAGTAGGAGTTACGAAGGTTGTCCGGTAGGCCCATAAGGCTTCTAACAATTTCTCGTGCCAATTTCTCTTATTATCGTCCGGGGTTTTCTTTAAGATTTGAACGAGAGTTTTATTAAAAGCCTCGGCGAGACCGTTTGCTCTTGGGTAGTAAATTGTCGAGTATCGCCGGTCGATTCCGTGTCTCACGACAAAATTGTTGATTTGTGTGCTTCGAATGCGGCCGATTATACGAGATGATCTGCGCGGCACTTCCGAAACGGTAGACAACTTGGTTCTTGAAAAAGCTGCGGCACGTGGTGTGCTTTCACTTCTCTAAGTGGAGCTCGTACTGCCGCTTGGAAAAGTAATCTGTAGCCGCAAGAATGAAGCGATGTCCTTTTGAAGATGGTGGTTACTATCGGACCCACTATATACGTGCCCCGACATTCGAATGGCCATGACGCAATTGTCGGGTGTAGCACATTTGGAGGTTGGTGTAGAACCACTCCGTGCACTTGGCATTGGTGACGGCTCTTGGCGATTTTCATGCGGTCGGTCATCATCGAGGGCCGGTAGTACCCTAGTCTTTTAATTTTCATCTTCATTTTTGGACCGGTGGTGAGCGCCACGAGTCTGAATGCACCTCTTTAACGATTTCACGGGCCTCGGACCCGCTTAAGCACCTTAGCCACATTTGATCGAAAAGACCTTACGTACGATGTGTTGTTTATTAATGCGTAGGACGGAGTTCTTTTCTTGATACGATGGGCCGGCGACCTATCGTCCGGTAGCTTTCTGTTTGCGGGTAGTCATCGATAGGCATGTCGCCGATCTTCGTGTTTTACATCACTTCTGCTGATTGATTCTTTTCCTTCTTCGATTTGTGTATCATGTACATGTCAGTTGTGATAGGACTCGACGTCAGAGTGAGCGACACTTCCATTGATTCATCTTGCAAACAGGCAAATTCTTTTGCGAGACGGGCTAAAGCATCTGCTTAAAGCATTCTCTTTTCTAGGAATTTTGTAGATTGTCACATTTGGAATGCGTTCCAACAGTTTGTATGACATCTTGGAAGTATTGTTCGAGTCTTGGCTTTAAAATTCTGTATTGTCCGACGATCTGTTGAATGATTAACTTGTGAATCCCGTAGATGTTGATGTCTGTTATCCCCATTTGAATGGTTAATTCCAATCCCGTTATGAGGGCTTCGTATTACGCTTCGTTGTTTGTACACGGTTCGTCGAGTGGTAGGAGTATCTTAACATCCCTCGCTCCGGTGTTATAAAGATTAGCCCGATTCTGCCTTCACGAGGCACTATCACTTGCGATTCTTCGTCTTTGTGTCTTGAAGATGCTCCGTCGAAATATAATTCCCAACGTCGATCGTCGAGGTCTTCTAGGTTCATTATTTGTTCATACGGCGAATCGTCATTGAGAGGAGATTCGGCCGGCAAAGGGTGTCTTTGCGAGAAGTGCTGCTAAGACTTGTCCCTTTACGGCACGCGGAGGCACGAAAGTTATATCGAATTGCGATAATATCATTGACCATCGGCAAGTACTGCAGGAAAGTGTTGGACGAGTCATCGAGTATTGCAATGGATTAAACTTCGAAATCAAGTTGACCTTATGAGAAAGCATGTAGTGCACGAGCTTTTGAGCGGCGAAGATCGAGGGCCAAACAATGCTTTTCAATTGCGGGATACCTTACTTCCGTCGGAAGTAAACGACGGCTTAAGTAGTAAAGAGCATTTTCTTTACCCTCATCATTGACACAGGCTAACGGGGCTCCGAGAGAGTCATCTAGAGCCGCGGTGTAAAGTATCGGCGGTCTACACTGAGGCCGAGGCTGCTAAGACGGGAGGTGTCATTAAATATTGTTTAATGTCTTCGAAGGCCTTACGGCATTTCTCTTCCCGAATAAATTTGGCGTCCTTTTTAACTAGTGCGAGAAAGGCTGACACCTACACGACGGGTTTGAGATAAAGCGTCGAAGATATGCCGGCTTCCCTTGAAAAGATCGTAGTTGTTTTAAGGTTTTGGGAGGCGGCATTTCTAAGATGGCTTTAATCTTCTCCGGGTCGATTTCGATTCCACGATGTCGGACAACGAATCCTAAGAATTTCCGGAGGTGACGCCGAAGGCGCATTTTAAGGGATTCATCTTAAGGTTAAATTGTCTTAATCGTTCGAAAACAATTCTCGAATCATACGAGTTGGTTTTCCTTTACTTTGCTTTTGATGACGACATCGTCCACGTAGCACTCGACTTGATTGTGGATGAGATCATCAAAAATTCTTGTCATTGCTCTTTGGTAAGTTGCTCCTGCGTTCTTCGGTCCGAATGGCATCACGGTGTAGCAAAATACTTTGATCGGCGTTACGAATGCTTGTAAGCTTTTCATCTTACGGAGCCATTTTTATCTGGTTGTATCCGAAGATCCATCCATGAATGAGAATATTTCATGTGTCGAAGCGATATCGATCATCGATTCTGGAATTGGTAGAGGGAATTCATCTTTTGGACATGCCTTGTTTAAATCTGCGAAGTCCACACAAATTCGATACGACCATTCTTCTTTACGGCGGCACCACATTGGCTAACCGGGTCGGGTATTGTTCTTCACGGACAAATTTAGCGTCTATTAGCTTTTTAACTTCGGCTATGACTTGTTGTTCGATTTCCGGACGCATTCTTACGGGACCTTGTCGGCGGAACGAAGTAGGATCCACTCCTAGCTTATGGACTGCGACCTGCGGGGCTAATCCTGGCATTTCATCGTAGCTCCAAGCAAAACGGTCTTTAAATTCCATTAATAACTTGATTATTTCTTCGGAGTCTTCTTTATTGAGTAAGGAGCTAACAAAGGTAGGTCTAGGCTCTTTGCTTAGTACCTAAGTTAACTTCAGTTAACTCATCTATTGTGGATTTAATTTCTTCTTCGAATTCGGTGGAGCGTCTCCAATTTGTAAATCTTCGAGTTCGTACTGTAGTTTCCATGCGAGTTTTCATTGGACTTGCGAGTGACAACCAAGCAAAATTCGGTATCGTCGGCGACCCTACTGTGCGAATCCGAGTCCATACTTTGAATTGGGAGGACGAGCGGAGTTATTCCATAACTTTTCAAAATGTTGTGATTGGCCTTTTGTCCATTGTCGAGGTAAGAAACCACGTTGAATTAAATTTTGAACACGGGGAGAGTACCACTCAAAAGGTAATTCCATTAATTCGATGAAGTGACATCTTCGAATTGTACATTATTTTCGAGTTTTGGAGGAAGAAGCACCACGGTAGAATTTGATCGGCTTTGCACCGTCACTACGTACCTCTTTGACCTCCATACCCTCGATCTTATTAGAATGGATCGGAGTTAGGGTCATAGTATGTACGTAGTGGTTAATCTTCTCGTACATTGATTTGTATTCTTCGTTCTTTTCATCTTCGAGGGAGATCTTGTATTGCGGCTTCTTTCGACTTATTGTTGCTTGCTTCTTGCTTGATTTCTTTTTCCTCTTCGAACTATCTTCCCGATCAACATTGATGGCTGGTTTCTTCGTCCGATTGTCCTAGTGTCTCTACCACGGCCTCGTCCCCGGCCTCGACCTCGGATGCGAGTTGTGGAGAAACCTTCACCATCTCGCCGGAAGGGAGTGGTGAGTGACTGTTGGACTAGAACTTCAGATTCTTCGTTGTCTCGAACTTTCTTTGCTTCATTTGTTATGGTATCTACGGAGAAGATTGTTTTCTTTGGCGGTGCATAATAAGCTGCATCTTCATGGATTCCAATTTCATGTACGGAGAATGGTTGTAAGTCGCCTTTGATGCCTTGTTCCCCTCCATCGTAGTACTTGATGCAACGTGTGTAGAGATGATGGTACCATCCGGTTTTCATGTATCCATGGTCGGCCCGAGTAGAGCGTTGAACGACGTTTCGAATCGATTATATGAAATTTTGCGGTTGTCTTTGCTAAATCACCGGTCTTCATCGGTAGCGTTATTGACCAGAGAGCTCTTTCTCCTTTACGGTTGAATCCTCTTAATAACATTTTGTCGGCCTCGAGCTCGCGAGCATCGATTTCCAAGTATGCTTAGTGTTCGAAGACTCATTATATTGATTGATGCTCCTGGATCCACCAAAACTGCGGAGAGCGTAAACTTCCCGATTGTAGCTGAAATGTACAACGGTCGGTTGTGATCTCGTCATCCCAGTAGTAGGTCATTGTCCGTGAAGGTAACACCTCGTTGTTCCTTTAACGAGCAAACCTCATCTAAGGAATCTCCGGCCATTTGAGCTAAGCGAATTTCGGATCAAGTAAGGCCTTGATCGGAGCTTCTCTCATCTCCTTTGATAAGATGAGAGCATCGTAGATGCTCGGTTTGGCGGTAGTTTCCTAAGATGGGCTAGCACGTTGTAGTCCACTTTGTTCTCTGCGTCTCGGCTTCTTCTCGAATGGGTATTTCTTCTGCTGGGGTTGGTTCTTCTTGAACAACCACTGCTTTCCTTTGTCTTTTGGACCCATTCTCGGAGGTAGAACTCTTCCACTTCTCGAGTTGACTTCGTAATTTCTTCGAATCTAGTGTTGAGTTTGTCGGTGTCTCCTCCTGAATCGGAATGACGGGCTCTTCGGATTATCTTCAAAATCCGAAGGCTCCAACTCTATCGTAGCTGGAGCTCCTCGAAACTCACAGATAGATCCGTTGCTTGTTGAACTCTCGTAGCCTCCTTGATGGATGCCTTCTTCGTCATTGTGATCGTCGAGATCATGTATGATTTGAGAATTGTTGTTGGTATCGAAATCGACGCCCGGATTGTCGCTAGTTACGTAATCGTTAGAAACGGTCAAAACGTAGCCAACGCCATCACCCTTATCATTATATGATCCCACCGAAGTGAGCGAGATAATCATACAAAATCGAGAGGTTCGAGGATTTCTCCCCAGAATCGGAAACAACTATCTAGGATAAGCGGCCCCTAGTCCAGCCTTAGGAATCTCGGTCCCCTCTTCTTCGTCGATTTTCTTCTTCTCTTCGATTGTCTCTGTCGAGGTGGTTCTTCTATCGCAAGTGATAGTACCGGCTTAACGGGTCTCGAACTACGAATTGAAGCTCGCACCGAAGCGGTTCGGATGTTGTCTAAAATCTTCTTCGAAGATCTCGTCCGAGCGGTAGTCCATCCATCGTCGGTTGCATAGGGATCTATCGGGATGACGGGATCGGTTGAGATAACATTGACGGAACCTCCTTTACGGGGTTCCTTCATGTACTCCTTCGGGATTGTTATATTTCCTTTCCGAAGGTTGTCGTTGAGCCGACTTTTGAAGGTAATGCGGTCTTCTATCTTGTGCCCGAAGCATCCGATGGTAGGGGCGAAAGTTGGGATCACCTTTCTCGTTGACTTCCTCCGGTCTTTTGGGCTCGCAGCAGTTGGAAATCTGGAGTTTTCATTAAGCTACGGAACATCTTCGATGCTTGCTTCATTTTTGAACGGATATTCTCCGCTCGAAGCTCCCTCGATGTACGTTGCGGACGAGACGGTTGTTCATCTTTGCGGAGACGGCCGATAGTTGGACCGGGGTTCTTGGTAATTTTGTTGTGGTTCGTTGCGGCCGTTACGGTGGTATTTGCATCGGTTGTTTGCCTTTGTCAGCTAGCTGCAACGACCCGGATTTCTTTTCGAAAGTCTTCACCGGCTACGCTTGTCAGTCTTGTCGGCAAAACTTAATTGCTTCGCCTCTTCTTGCAAGCTTCCGGCCTTGCTTAACAACTTCTCGAAAGTCTTAATAGTGAATCCCTTGAGGAGAAGTGCTTTATCGGGCCGTGAATGCTTTTAAGCAAGATGCTGATTGCATGTTGTTCTTGCGGTTGTGGTTCACACTTCATGCTTAAATTTCTCCATCGAAGTATGTAATCCACTAGAGTTTCATTCGGCCTTTGTTTCTCTACCACTAAATCACCTATAGTGATGTGGTGCTTGAGCTCCGGCAAATCGCTTAATGAAGAGGCTCTCTAGCTGCGAGAATGTCTTCACCGAACCGTTGGGTAGTTCGCATACCGGTCGAAGGCGATTCCGACGGAGCGCTAACGAGCTCGTCGGAAGAGTAGCGCATCGCTCCCGCCGGCATTGCAACAAGCGGCACGAAAGTGTGCGACATCTTGTCGGGGGTTCCGGTTCCGTCGAAGGTCTTAAACGAGAGGTGGTACGAAGCCTTTCGGGTATTGGACGGCGTCGAATTCTTACGGGTAAGGTCTACCCGTCCGAATGGATGTCCCGCTCTTCGATTGTGCTAAGGCTTCTCGCTTCTGCTGCTCTGCCAAGCTTTTGATATCCTTTTCGGGGATCATACTTTGTCTTGTATCCTTTTCGGTTGGTCATCCCCATTGATGGATGTAATCTCCTTTCCTCCGTCTACGATGTGAATGACTTACGGGGTGTCTCTCTATGTGGTTGTACTTGACTGCGGAGAGTGGCCGGAGGCTATGGCCATCTCTTCCATCCTCTTCGCCATTTGAGCGATCGTGTCGTCCTTTTCTGAAGGCTGTCTCTTCATCGGTTACGGCTCCTCTCTTCTGCGGTGCGGGAGCACCTTGAAGGCGGTGAAGCTCGTGTCTCAACCATGTTGATTTCGCATATTCATTGTCCATGAATTCCGATGAGTCGATCTCATCTCCGAACTTTTCTTCTCTTTCTTTTGCCGACCGTCGGATGTCGGTTCTCGGCTTTTCCATGGCATCTTCTAGCGGAGCTTTCTGTGTATCTTTGTGGTTGTCATGCGATGGTTGCCGGGTCCTTTTTCACGAGTCCCCTTCATCGCGGTAGCACTTTCTTGATTCCGGCCTCACGGCAAGACTTTCTTTCTCGGAGCTGCTTGTTTCGATCTCGGCGCCCGTAGTGGGACGCCATACCATCCTTCTAGCGGCGGAAGGTCCAGGACCGGATGGTCGCATCGGCCGAATCTTTGGAAGGTGGTATCCTCCCTAATCTGTAACCACGATACTACGACGGGCGGGCTAGCCTTCATTCTCTTGCTTGGCTTTTCTATCATGACGGCGGGTTCTACTCGAGGCCCGAGACGGGATTTGGCCGGCACCGCCACTATCCTTCGTAGAATTTCCGACACGGGGCGAGTTTTCCTTCCTTGCTAGCTTTTCTACCAAAGTTTGCGGTCGAGCAAACGACGTAGTTCCGGTTCTTTTCTTGCGGCTATCGTTGTAGTATGCGGGTACGTGGTAATGTGGCGGCAATCTTTCGAACATTCTCCTCATCCTCTGCGGCGGAGAGGGGATGGAACCTGCTTCCTCCCAAAAGTGGTATGTAGTCGGGCGGTGGTGTATATTCGGTAACGGTGTATATTCGGCAGCTGCGGAATTTCCTCCGGGAAGGCAATCTCGGCGGCTGCGGCTTCCCTGGCGATCCTTCTATTTCTATTTCTTCTTTGGGTCTTTGTCGGCGAAGGAATCTTCGAGCTGGACCCGATTTCGAAGACGGAAGGTCTTACGGGAAGATCCGTACCCTCCACGGTAACGGGTTTATCATAGTTACGGATTCCTTTCCCCTTTGATTTGGCGAGAAGTCGGGGTAGGTGCGAAACAACTAGACCGGTGGGGGTAGTGAGAGCAGGTCCTCTGCGGACGGCGGTACTCCTCCTGAGTCGGGACCCTTTGCGGGGAGGAAACTCTTGGGTCGACCTAAGGTTGAACTCGAGCGGTGGTTCCTCGGCTTCGGATACCTTGTTCGTCGGTGCGAAGAGGGAGACGTCGGTGACCTTGACGTTCGTGTTTTCAAATCCTTGTCCGAATCGGATGACCCCGTTGTCGGGCGGCTCATCCTTATAGACGGCGAAGTCCGGTCCGTTGGTGAAGGAGAAAATCGGTTTCGGGGCTTCCATTTACGCGAGGTAGATTACGGTTGTCGGTCCCGAGTTATGCTTCTTTTCTTCGGGACGAAAAGAAAGGAATTGAAAAGAGTCCGAACTCATTCTTTGTTCATGTATTTATAAAAAAGAATCATTTGTTAAAAGAATCACTTATTAGAGGGTTTGTTTATTTAGAACGGAATGTTCGAAGGTGTAGAGAATGTAAGGAATCCGATTCGAGTTGGAAAGGAAAAGAGAGTCTTAAGCAAGACTTCCGACTCGAAGGATCACACCTAAACTAACACTATCGGGGGTCCGCCCCACCTCGGAAATGAGGTAAAAGGATCTCGGAACCTCTCTGTTTAGGGGTGTCTAAACGGTGGCTCCTAAATCCGAGAGAATGTTGGCTATACTTGTTCGAGATAGAAATGAACATAGTATTTCAACGGAAAGAAGGGTAGTTTGATCCATTAGGGACATGGATACACTACGGATTTTTGAAAGCGAGAATTATTTGATTATAATGGAGAGAGGAATCGTCCCAGGTGGAGTCGCCGAAGTTGTCGGCATATTTTTAGGTTGTGTTGATATTTTGAAAAGGGGTCGCCTAACGAAGTTGTCGGCGAATTTAAATTTTAAATTTGATTTAAATATATATATAATTTAGAAAGTAGTATTTGGCTTTGAAAATAATTTTTAAATTTGAAAGTTTTAAGATATGAGATTAAACCGATCTCACATCCCAAATAGTTTATATAAACGAGCACCGCACCACGAAGCCGTGTATCTATCCCTAAGGATAGACACCGCTTGATGGTGGGGCTCGATCAAATAAACTAGAAGTTTTGTGACATCCGTTTGGTACGCGAACCAATTTTATAAGCCGACAAATTCCACTGCTTAATATGAAAGTATCAAACGGGGTTTATATTACACGGGTTCTTTAAAATTCCATATAAGGGCAAGCCCTATAGTTAATTACATCTTAAGTGACGGGAATCACTTAAGAAAACTCTCGATAATAATCGATAACTGCTCTCGAGAATTTTGAAAGTTTAAGGTTTTCGAAGATTGAATTTTGGAATTTCGATAGGGAATGGATCAAATTTTGGAACATTTTGTTTTGTGAATCCAAAGGAAGAAAGGTAGGAGAAATCAGCGATTCGAAGTGAACTTCGGTAATTTCCGACTATCCTATCGTTTGGCTTGAGTTTAGGAAAGTCCTAATACTTATTTAAATGTTTTGATCTTGCCGATTTTAATTAATTAGGGCTTATATTTGTATGATAAAATCAAACAAATAGCACAGAAGATGTGAGGGTTTATTGTCGTATCGGACGACTACCTCGGAATCCTAAGACCGGTTAGGGCTTAATTTGCAATGCAAATGCACTAACGAAGAGTTGAGGATTTATGTTGCACTAGGCAAGCTACCTCGAAGTCCTATGGCTTGGTTATTTAATTCTAGGAAAGTTTTGCTTGAAGTAGGTTCGAGTTTTGTTGATGACGATGGTCGTGCTTGCCCACCATGCTCCAAGTTCCTTGTTGTTGCAGAGGTTTAGTTTTAGAAATCATAAATCGGGGGATGAGAAAAGTGTTTTGGTTTAGAGAAGATCTTAATTTCCAAGTGTTTTTTACGTTTTAATTAAAACAAATCTTAAAGTTGATTATAACGACACCGGTTAAGATCCGCGGTTCCATCCTTCGGCATCATTATTTTTATCGGATTCACTTAGTCCGGATGAATTTGCTAAACTCAGCTGAATGAGTTCCACACTTTCATTTAGACCGTGGGAAATCCCGTTAGCAACACGTAGGTTACATCATCAGAGGTATTCCCGATCATCCAACGGGACGTTTTAATTTAGTTGTAATTGTAGTTTTGTGTTCATGTTTGTGATTAAATTTTGAGTTGTTTTATATTTTGAAATGTTGTGGCGGTGAATTTTATCTTGCAATGACTTTTAACTTAATTTGGTTTCGGTTTTAGGGACTATCCTAAAGGTGTGGGTTTTCATGCAAGTTGTTGTTTTATCATGCGAGAAAAATAAAGTACATTTGCAAGAAAGTAAATTGCGGGAAAGTAAATTGCAAGAAAGTAAATTGCGATAAAATAAAAGCGTACCTGGAGGGTCTTCCAGTCATCTCAGCTGCACTTAAAACACAATTAGAATATTTAAGCAAGTTCCTAGGTAAAGCTAGGGGAAGGGTTATGGTTTTCTACCAAATTCCTAATCTTATAGCTAGTCGACTCCTATGACGTCTGAGGTTCTTTGTGTTTTTTGTTTGAGGACGATTTTCTTCATCGAAGGACGATTAAGTCCGATTGTTCTTATAAATATCCTATCATATTGAGGAAGTGCTTAAGAAGAATCTTAAACATCTTTTCGATATTTTCGAGGATTGTTTTAAGTCGAAATGAATTTAATTATATAAATGAATCGATCGTCAGAGGTTTTGAGTCTTGTTAACTTGCTCGGTGAACTAGGACATTTGAATATCCTATGAGTGAGGTAACACTTCATTTGATGTTCCATTTAGGAGTTATAATAATCGAAAGCTTTCGAGGGTAAATTAGTATTGAAATGACTTGATTTAAGTTAAAGGGTTTAAATTTGGAATAGTGTTGAGTTGCTTTACATTTATTTTGAATTCTTTATGTCTTAGGTGATGTTATATTTAATTCAACTTAATTTAATTGAGTTTTAATTTAGTTTAACATAGTTGATTTAATTTGATTTGGTGTTTAATTAATTTGATTTGATTTAATTTAATTTAATTATTTAATTTAATTTAATTTAATTTAATTGTTTAATTTAATTTAATTTAATTATTTAATTTAATTTAATTTAATTGTTTTAATTTAATTTAATTATTTAATTTAATTTAATTTAATTATTTAATTTAATTTAATTTAATTATTTAATTTAATTTAATTTAATTATTTAATTTAATTTAATTTAATTGTTTAATTTAATTTAATTTAATTATTAAATTTAATTTAATTTAATTTAATTTTAATTTAGTTTAATTTAATTTAATTTGTTTTAATTTAATTTAATTTAATTTTAATTTAATTTTAATTTAATTTATCTTTAATTTACTTTATTTTTAATTTTAATTGAAGTTTAAAAGAGTTTAATAATTTAATTAAGTCTTTTAATATTTTAAATTTGAGTTATCATTTTAATTAAAAAAATTGAGTATTAATGATATAATTAGTTTAGGGATTTTTAAATTAAAGAATAAATCTCTTCCTAATAAATATCCCTTATTTTAATAATTCTAATTTATTATTCCTCCAAATTTAATCTATTATTTAATTAAAGTTTAATCATTTTAAAATTATTTAATGGGTTTCTACCCTTTAATTATTTAAATTTCAATCATCCAAATCAGATTAAGATCAAATGTTTTACTTGTTGATTTTTTTATTAAACCTAAAGTTTTAATTAAGGGTTGAAAGTTTAATTACCATTTTACCCTTTAAGCTTAATAATTTCATAACTCACTAAATTGAACCCAAATGAACTTGAAATTTTTATGTGACTTCACTCATATGTCAATAAAGACATGAGAGGAGAAAATGTGATTTTTCTGTATTTAATTTATTTATATAATTATTTTTGGTGGAAAATAGAGATTTTCAAGGAAAATTTAATAACATGACCAAGGGAAAGTTTCTGTCCTTAAGAAAATTAGGGGACATTCCTAATGACCAGAGAAGCACTTGGACCAATTTTGGTGATTTTTTGAATTATATTATTTTTATTATAATTATTTTGAGTTTTGGAGTGTTAATTAATTTAAAAATAAAATAAATGTTGAAAAATGGATTTTATATTTTTCAAAAATCTCTCTGATATCAAGGAAACCAGAGAAACAAATTTTGCAATTTTCTGATTTTTTTATGATTTATTATAATTATTTTAGTGAAAATGCTAGAAAATACATTTTTTTAATTTTAAAATTACCCTAGGGCTTTAAAATTCAATATCTCACTAAATAGACCTAGGAAAAATGTGGGATTTGTTCCTAAGTGATTAAAATTCAAAATGTGACATTTTGGTGAACTTTATTATTTTTGTGATTTTTATTATTTTTTAATTATTAAAAATATTAAAATATTATTAAAAATCAACTTTTTCAGAAAATTGAAATTTTAATTTTCTTAGGTTCCCCTGATATCAGAGAGGCTCCAAAACCAATTTAGTGAATTTTTGAAAAGTATTTTAAAAGTTATGAATTTTTAAAGTTTAAAATGGCTAAGTGGCTTAATTAACCCAATTAGTGGGGCTAACCAAGTCCAATTGACCTCAAATTTTTATGGTGAATTCCTCTGATCCTAAAGGTCAGTGGAGAATTGATTTCAAGTCAATTTGATGCTTGGTTAACTCTAATTAATTAAAGACCTATTTTGGGTGTTTAAGTCGATTAGAGTTGTTACGAGTGAATTAACTCGAAGTCCATTTTTCCTAGAGTTCTCTGGTCATAAGGAACATCACCAAATTTTTCTAGAATTTATTTCACAACATGCTAATTTTTGGAATTAAAATACTCGAAAACGGCAACATGCATTTGAAAAATAAATAACTTTTCACAGAGATGGCCTCGACCTTGGAAAATTCAGGGAATGTTCCCAAGTTCGGAGGCTTCAAAGCCCTATGGTCTCATGCCATGGTGAATTGTATACATGCATGGAGAATTAAATGTATGCGAGAGAGTAAATAAATTATAAAAAATAAAATACTTGATGAAATTAAATGATTTCTTTTCCACATTATTCTCCTCTCGTTCATTGAGCGAGAGGGTATTTTTATTTTATTTTTGTGATTTTTCTACACAAAGATATGGATTTTTAAAGTTTCGATATTTAATAAATACATTAAATACCCTATTTATCTACTTATCCACGCGGCGCCGGCGAAACATCGGCGACTCCGAAGGGGTACGTGTCGCGGCTGCGATTGGGCGCCGCCATCCGAGTCATCCGTCCCGGGCCCCGCGGTTCACGTAACATTCCACGGTCCGGCGCGATCCGAATCGTCCGCTCGATACACGCGCGATCCAACGGCTCTCGGTCATCGTCTACGGCGGTGTGCACCGTGACCGTCGACCTTCTAACCACAATTTCTCGCTCGATTCTCGACGGATTTTCGTGTTCTTATGCTCTATGGATTCGTCTTGAAGAGACGAACACATCCATACGGTAAACATGCATTTAAATTGACTCGAATTAAAATGAGAATCTCTGGAAGCTCGGGAAGAAGAGGGAGTCCATACCTTTGCTCGGAGAAGTGAAGCTTCGATGCGAGAGTTGTTACACCTTCGATTGGATCCTAGTAAGCTCCGGATGAAGTCTCTGAGTGCAGTGACTTGTGCTAGGTTGGACTTCGACCACGGCCGATCACAAAGCTTGGAGAGTCTGGAACAAGCTGGGTGGCTCTAGAGATGGGGCTTTCGATGGGGAACTTCTCCTCTTGGTCCGGTGAAGGTGTAGGACCAATCGATTTGGGGATTGGCTCACTGTGAAGAAGTGTCTGGTTTTTGGGCTAAAGTTTGAGCTCGAAATTGGGCTCGGCTAGAGGGAATCGGGGGCGGAATTCGGTGGGGATCGGGTGCTCACATGTGTGGAGAGTGATGCGGAGTGATTTTGGCGAGTTTCCTTAAGGTTTTGTTCGGCACCTCCTTTGGCCGAGAGGGTGAGGGGTTTAAATAGGCATGGGCGGAGGCTCTCCGGGGAGTTTAATGGTTGGGATCGAGTTGCTGCGGTGAGGAGAAGAACGAGCTGCAATGGCCATTTGGAGTGAGGCGGCTCGACGAGGTGGAATTCCAAAATTTGGCTCCTCCCGAGGTTTCGGGCATGGTGTTTTCCGGCGGCAGGTGGCGGCCGGCCGAGGTCGGGTCGCCCTCGAGCTCGGGTGGGTCGGAGTGGAGGCTTGTGTAGTCGATTGAGGTTTGACATGTGTAAAGGAGTTTGATTTAAATGGAATGGGAGAAGGCTCACTTTGGCTTGGTTTGGGTCAACCCACCATTTTGGGCTTGGTGCACCCTTCCAAGCTGCGATTTTAGGTGAGGGAATCATTTAGGTCGGCTTAGAAGGAGTGGTGAAGTCTCCATCCATGATGAGGTGGCTAAACATGGTTTAGTGTGTGACATGATTAAGGTAAAAAAGGTTAAAGGAGGTTTAAGAAAGAACCCCCTCTTCTTGCCATAAATGGACTAATGACAAGTCAAAGCCCTCATGGCTTCATGTGGCTTGAGAATGGCTTGTTCATGGCTTCATTTGGCTTGGGAAAAGGTTGATTTGTTTCATGAAAAGGGTTTTAGAAATTTTTGACATTTAGGGGGTAATTTGACATGTGGCTTGATTTGGAATGGTTTAATTGATGATTTTGAAACTTAGGGGTGATTTTGATCAAATGGATGATGAGGGGAAGTGTCATGTGGGCTTTAGGATGATTTGGGCTTTTAAAATTTAATGAAGATGGGCTTTTAAGAAGGTTTAAGGGAAGTGGGCTTTTAAGTTTAAGGATGTGTTCATGGATGGGAATTTTTGTAGAAGTTTGGGCCAAATAGTTGTTGGTTTTGGTTTAGGGATGTTTCATGAATAATTTGAAATAGATTTAAGGTGGTTTGGGTTTGAATTGGGTTGAATTTGGGTTTATTTGGTAAATGGGCCAATGTAGGTCAAATTGGGCTAACTTGGGCCAATGTTGGGCTAGGGTTGAAATTGATGTAAAATAAATGTTGAGAAATGTTTATGGGAGTGTTTCAAAGAGGTTTTGGCTTTGGTTGGGTTTTGATTTTGAGGTTTGGGCCTATTTGGGTTAGGTTTGGGTTTAGGTCGAAATTGGGCTTTTTGATTTTGGGTTGAATTTGAGTGGGGTTTGGGTCAAAATCTTGGGCAAATCATGTTAGTGTTTTGTTTATGGGGATGTTAAGGAAGGTTTAGAAAAGATTTGGGGTTAATTGGAGTTGAATTGGGTTAGTTTGGGCTAAGTTTGGGTCATGGGTCTAAATTTGGGCTTTAAGGCCCAAAGTGAAATTGGATCCAAATGTCAATCAAATTGGACTTGGATTTGGTCTAGATTGGTATTGGGGATGTTGAATTGAAGTTTAGAATTAAATTGGACCAAAATTTGAGTCAATTGGATAGGTTTGGTTTAACATTGGGTCTACTTTGGGTTAAAATGGGTCAATTTGGGGGTTTTGACAAAAGTAGGGTAAATTGACAAAATTGACCCATGGTGTAGTTGGACAAAATGAAATTGGGAATATTTAGGATTTTCTGGAATTTTTTTGGGAATTTTCTGAATTTTTGGATTTTTAGGCCAAGAAGGGTATTTTGGGTATTTGGAGGGTATTGGGGGGTATTTTTGGAATCTTTGGTATTTTTGGGTATGGATGATCAATTTGAGTGATGTGGAGATGTTTGGGATTGATTTTGGAAAATTTTGGGTAATTTGGAAATTTTGCGAAAATTTGGGTAATTTCGAGGTTTTGGGTAGGTTTAATAGGTGTAGGGTCTCGGGGGTCAAAAATTGAAAATTTGGGAAATTGAAGATTGGGTGAATTTAGGTGGAAAGAAATCATTTTGGTTGAGCCATGAAACCATTTCAAGCCCATATGAGCCATGAAAGGACTCATTTGAGGCATTCGTTATGTTGTTCACTAACCTCTTGGCGAGAGGCTTAGGGGTTAAGGACCATCCATGTGAATCACCCACATGAGTCGGGAGGTTAAGTTGGGTATGGGTGTGGTTTTAGGAAGTGTGTGGAAATGTAGTGTGTAAGTGTAGTGTAAGTCGGCCCCCTCACCGGACCGGGCCACCAGGGGGTAGTCTAAGGCCGAAGAGTCTCATAGGAACTCATCCTTTAAACTTCCACATTTGATTTCAACCCTCACAGGTGATTAGGGGTCTATAGTCGAATTTGTGGAGTTTGCGGGGAGTTTAGAAGTGGTTTGAATTTCTAAAAGGCGGGTCCCGATTCTAGTCCTCTAAGATAGTCGAAAGGAAAAGCTGAGCTAGATCTAAGCAC